>QANX01004718.1:0-110163 GCA_003254975.1 Ochetophila trinervis
CAAACCTGCATCTTTTTTTGTTAAAATTAGTAATATTCTATTTATTCTTCAAATAAATCAAATTGTTTTAAAGGGATAATGGCTATTTGTGAGCTTTTTGTAAATGATATTGCTTTTATAAACTCAAATCTCTTGATCAAAATTAGGTTTTGATTCATGATAATATTCATAATTTTTTTGTTAAAGATGATAAACTTTTAATTTATATTACATGGTGATTAATGTATTCATATTGATTATGAACCTTTATAAAGTAGTAGAGTGGTAATGGTAATAAATAAATAGATAAATTAGTTGAGGGGTAGTCATGACCATAACATAAAAATATATATATATATATACATATATGTAGTGATACAAAATATAAATATACGATCAAACTTAATTCATATGGATTTGATAAATTTAGAATCATACTTAATATTTCACATATTAATCTGCTTTAAATGCTGATATTTAACTAAAACTTTATACATCAATTTAGCGGTGAACTAATCGACCCTTCCATTCAAGACCTATCTTCAAAAAAATTTCTCCAAAAGGGCTCTTTGGTGCAATGAAAAAGGTACTTTCACATCAGTGGGTTCCAAACCTCAAACCAAACATCTAATGAAAAAAAGAAGGAAAAGGTAAAGCACCTACAAAGATACTGTTTCTTGACAATTTCTTCTGTACCTTCTAAGGTTTGTGACATTATTTTAATGGATATTTCTTAAGTGAAACCCAACAGGGGTCTCCAGCATGAACCCTCTGTTGGGAGGCAATCGGCAATGAAATTGTCCGGTCAAAAATTTTGAAAAAAAAAACCCGACTCTATCTCAACTTTAATGATACGTTTTCCATTTTTTACAGATGTATCATCCTCCCTGCTTAGCTCCTGTCTGGAAGGTCCTGCCTGACTGGTGGCCCTGCCACAAACTGTTACAGATGTCTCCTCTGGATCAGGGCTTCTATTTCTTCCTTCAATTCCTGACATCCATTGGTGTCATGACCACAATCCCTATGGTATCTGCAGTACCTCTTCTTGTTCTGATATTGAAGTGGTGTCTTGATTGGGAAGGGCTTTTTCAGCATGTTGTTTCCTTCAATCTTCATCAGTACTTCATCACGCATCGTGTTGAGTGGTGTGAACCTGCCTGGTTTGTCTTTGGGGAATCGAGGTCCCTGATTTGTTTCATCACTGCTTCTTTTATTGTTTACAGCTTCGTTCTTCTGATTCCTTCGTGAGTTGTTTCGACTTTTGTGCTCTTGCCTGGACCTCTTCCGTGACTCAATGATCTCTTCCGCCGAAATATACTTGTGTGCTTCCACCAACATCTCGGTGAAAGTCCGAGGAGGGTTCTTTGTTATCAAATGAATGAGATCTTCATCTCTCAGGCCATCTTGCAGGGCCCTATCATCATTTCCACCTTCGACTTGCATCATGGCTTCTGTAAATCTCTGAATGAATGACTTCAGAGACTCTCATTCCCTTTGAACGATCGAAGAGAGGTGAGTAGGGCTTCTTTACTGGTTGAGCCCAAGGAACTGAGCAGCGAAGGCATCCTCCAACTGCCTGAAAGAGCCAATAGTCCTTGGCTTTAGGTTGGTAAACCATGTTCTAGCCATTCCTCCAAGGGTTAACGGGAAAGCCCTGCACATGATTGCATCCTCAGCCCCCTCAAACTCCATTCAGACCCTATAAGCTCCCAAGTGTTCTCCAAGGTCGGTTCAGCCCTGATAACGTTCCACTTAAGGAATTTTGAAATTAGGTGGGAGAGCTGCTTGCCTTATCCCCAAGATGAAAGGTGACATGGACTGCGACCCTGCTGTGCAATGAGCCTGGGCCCCTGCCTGGACATGAAGGTCTATCATATCAGCATGCCTCTGCGCCTCGACTTCTGCTACGTCCCTTCTGATTTCCTTTTCGAGCAGCCCCGTTCCTCTGCCCTAATGTGACCTCTCTCCTCATCCAGGTTCCACCGAGTGTGTCGTTCAGGTCCCATTTCTCTTCGGACTTTGGCCTTCTCATTCTTAGCCCGTGTTCTTCTCCTGGCATCCAGGGATGCTCTCAGATTGCTCAAATCCAGACCTTCATGGGCTGAGGAGAAATAGTCATTGACTGCTCTGTGCCTGGAACTTCCCTGCCTGTCCTGCCGGTGATATGGAGAGACTCTGACATCCCTCCAAACATCTCCATCAAGCTGCCCTGACCGCTCGTGCATCCTGTCATTCCTTCCATGACCTCTGACGTCTTTTTTTACCGCTCCTCCTTCTCTTTGTTACTGCCGTTGTGCATGGGGACGTGGGGAATCCATATGCACCTGGCTTCTGCGTGTCGGAAAAAGTTAGAATTGATGGTTGTTTTGATTATGCACCATTTGTCCTATTAGTTGCTTCAAGCGGTTCTCCACATCGGACAGGCGGGTTCTCTCGGATCGTAGGGCTAGTCTCCTGTCACTACGTCTCCGAGGGGGTAGCTACGATAACAAAGCCGTTGGCTCCCTGGGGACTGTGGCTTCTCGACGAGGGATAGTACTTGTCCTTTTGGGTTGCTTGTCCCTAACTTGTCTATTCAATGGCTCGGCGCCACTATTCTCCACTCCTGCTCCCGATTAATCCTCCATATCACACTCTCTAACCTAGCTGCAATAATGGTTTTGCCGTCAAACTTCTTCTATTGGGGTCACGATTCCTTCAAATGATCCTTTTACCGGTGATTATGGCTGTGTGCGACTTCTAAATCTTGACACAACTTTGATATTTTTCTCGTTCCCACAGACGGCGCCATTGTTGTTGTCTGATTTTCATCACTTTGGTGCCACACGGTGCTTCCCTGACTGGATCCCAGATTTCGTCTCTGACCCCTGCGAGATAAGACAATGGCGTCAAACTGGAGGCTGGTGGTGTCACTGGTGTTCCCACTCCGATGCCTAAGTTAGTTACGAGGCATTTCCCAGAAACCTTATTCAGGTTTCCCTCAGGTATCCCACTGTGCAGCCTACTTAGAGTTCTGCGCCAAGGGGCCCTCCTGAAACCTGTCAAAAGTGATGATAGTGACTGGTTTAAGGTTGTTAGGGAGTGTTTAGGGTTCAAATCCCCAGAAAAACCATCCTCCTCCCACTCACCTAACCTTACCTTAAGTACCTCATTTCAACGGCTCGGATGCTAGGGTTATGAATCCTCATATGCTGGGATTGTGACACATGGACTTAGAGAGTAAGGCAAGTATTAAGCCAATAATCAAAGGTCAACGGGGCTCACTTACTCCATCGTCCAAGACCACGCCGCACCTGGGCTTACTCCTCCATCGTCCAAGACCACGCCGCACCTGGGCTTACTCTCAAGACCAACCCGACTTTCAATTGGGATGGTTTTCACTTTTGTGGGGCAGAAAACCTACCTTGGCCTTCTCAACCTGTTTGAAATTTCAATTCCTGCCTTCGCCCTGCTTGGGCGAGGACTTGGCACGTGTTTCGAAGGCCAACTACCTTTTTTTTTTTACAAGAAAGGTCTGCTACCATTAACTGCCTAATCTGTCTAGTCTGTCCATTTTGATCCGACAGTTGGGGCACATTGGTACGGTGTCAGGCGCTTTTTGTGCTTCCCATAACTGTCAGCATGGAAGAGAGAAGTAGACGTGACCCTTGCCGCCTCACCTCCCCCTGTACTGGAACGTGGGTAGGCAGTTCCATTTTCCTAACTCAACCCCAAAATTTTTATTTTCTCTCGTTTTGGTCACCATAGACCGAGTTTTTCGAATTCCCGTTCATCGCTCCTCACCATTTTTCTGGGATTCTTCCGATCATCTTCCATTGATCTTTGTCTTCCCCTGCTCCAACCTTCAGTCTGGTGTTTTTCAGGTGAAGGTTTGTGCTTGCATCCTTTTTTTTTTTTTTAACATATTTTAAGTTTTCTCTTTGTTTTCATGGCTTAGCTTGACCAGAGACCCGAAATGCTGAAGGCTTCTGCCACACAAAGACTATTTCTTCCAAATTCGAAGGTAAGCTTTGTTCCTCCCTTGATGGATGACTGTGTGCTGCGCATGATGTACATTTGTTTGTTTATTTTTTATACGACCTACTTTCGACGGTACTTGATGTCGCTGGTTCTTCCTTAGGCTGTTTCTTCCTTCCCTGGAACTTGTAGCTATCCAGTCCTTTCTCATTCTTTCCCTGTAAACCCTAAGGGACCAGGTCCCTTTGTCTCAGTCTTGTATAGTATGATGGTTAGGTGTCTGCATTGTTCATAGCATAAGACTTTCCTGCCTGCCTGACAGTCCTCATTCTTATTTTCAAATGTCGGATACCTCTATTAGTAACAGCAGTGAACCGCAGCTATAATTGCCTACTGTTCCTATCAGTTTTCAATCTTCCTATAACCTCCAGCCTAGACCCATCGAGGACCTTAGGCCTCTACCCTTTGTCAGAAGGAAATCTAGGTGATTGGTTGTCGTGTTCTCTCCCACAAGCTTTGACCTTGGGTTTGTGGAGATTTCTGACTCAGAAGAGACTTAGTTAGAAGTGGCCGAGCCCTCAATGGCTGTTGATATGATGGGTCCCTCAGGTTCTCTGGTTCCTGCTGTTAGGGCCACTAGGGCCACTAGAGCCTCTGGGACTACATGGGAATAGGCTAGGCCCAGGGGCATACATAGAGATTGCGACTTTGCCAGGTCTGACCTAACTGAATCAGGCTTAACTAATTTGCTGGAAAGGTTCCCTCTGCTTGAAGGCGTGACTGCCAGGCTTCCCAACGTAGGGGAGTCTGCCTGTTCCCCTCCTCATGGGCAGGTAGCCTTAAGTAGTTGGTTCTTTAACTGTGGGCTTAGACTGCCTTTAGCCCCTTTCGTTCAGAGGCTCCTCACCAAAATTAACCTAGCCCCTTTATAATTAGGACCTAATGTCTGGAGGTGCGTGTTATGCTCTTTCGTGCTATGGAGGGAACATTTTCAATCAAACCCTACCCCCTCAGAGATCCAGGCCCTCTTTGAGATTAGACTAGTTCCCAGGTAGGCAGCTCTATACTATGTCTATCCTCGGAAGAGGAAATTCATCCAATTCCTTCCTGAAATTACTGGATGGCAGAAAGACCGATTCGTCGTTGATGGTTGCTAGGAGGCTGGATCCCAGGGAACTAGGTATGATGTGTCTGTGCCTCTGTGCTTTGGGGGTCCGAGATCATGGATGGAGCTCATCCCCTCATCTCTTTGGTCAAGCCAGTAGTACCATGGTAGATGCCATCCTGGGTTTAAGTCTCGCCGAGAAGGGCTACAAATCCATTTTGTCTGAGGAAAGGTTATCCTTGGGTATGAATTAGAGGTGATCTTCCTGTTCACATACTTTTCATCTTGCGATATTTCTAACTAACGTTTCCTAGTTTTTTGCAGCCATGAGTTGTCAGGCAAGAAGGAGCAACTCTCGGAGGGACCTGCCTGGGCACCTGCAAAGAGAGCTGACTGACCTCAGTGAGGTTCTGAAGTCAACGAAGCTGACACACGGTTCCACCCCTCGTGGCTCTTCATCTGCCTCGAAGCCAGCTTTTCTGAAGCGGAAGGAACCTGCCTCCAGATCACAATCTTGATATGGGGAAGAGCTTTCCTCTAAAAGGAAAGTAGTTCTTCGTGAATCGAAGGGCAAAGAGCTTGCCACGGGAATGGCCGAGGATGAAATGGAGTGCCTCCCTTCCTATCTGGTTGGCCCGCTGGCTATTCTTCTTTAGGAAGTTCCTCCCCAGGAAGACAACCGACGCAGCAACACCCCCATATCCTCCCTGGTTGAGGAGGCATCGCGTTAGCTGGATTCTGTGAGTTCTTGCCCAAGTATCTCCTCTTTTTCCTTCATCTTATATCATGTTGAGCCCTAATAAGTGTCGTTTCTTGCAGGCATTCTTATCAGTTTTCAAGGTCCATGAGCTTATGGAGATTGAGCTCCAGGCAGCTGACATGTACTTGTCCTGCCTCAAGGATGTAGAGAAGGAATTGGAGGGGGCCAAACAGCACACGGCTGAGCTCGAGTTTGTCCTGTCTAGGAAGGAGATGGAGCTTCAAAGGAAGAATGATGAGCTGAAGATCAGGATCCGTGCTCACCAGGAGCTTGAGACCCAATTCAAAATTTTTTTGGAAGAGGTTAAACTCGAGTAGGATAAGGTTGCTGCAATCTCCTCAGCTTACCAGACATTGGTGACGCAGGGATGGACGCTGCGATTAAGGAAACCTGGATTAGCTTCCTTGGCATGGACCTCTTTGTGCTAGAGAAGTCGCTTGGGCTCGTGTATGCTTCGTCTCAGGACCTTCCTGCCTCTTCTGATCCCCTGCTTGGGTCCCAGTCCCCTGGCTAAGCAGTTCCTCCTTCTGGTGGCCTGTCACTCGAGGGCCCTGAGGTTCTTGTCTCTGGCCACCACCTCCGCCCTTCCAGTTCTCCAACTCCGGCACCCACTGAGGAGATTGACTCCGGCGTCTTTGCTTCTGCACCTGACGTTCCCCTTTCCTAGGCTTTAACCATATCGCTCTTCCTTGCTCGTGCCTTGAGGTTTTCATTTTTGTTTTTTATTTGAAGACAAATTTAATTTATTTTCGTGCTTGGAACTTTACTTAATCTATTGCAGTGTAATGTTGATGACTGAGTTTTTCCACTACTGTCCCCCCCCCCAAAAAAACTCTGCCCTGTAAATCTCAAAGCAACATTACACTACGAGTTGTTCACTTCATAGACAATCAAGGCATGATTAGAGTAAAACCCTTTTAATAGTTTCATTAAATAAAACCCCCAAATTTTACCAGTAACTGGTTATAACTTCTCATAAATTTTTTTTTTCTCTTCTTCCATCTACTTCTTCTCACGCCAACCCACCGTTTCTTCTTCATTTTTTTTTCTCTTCTCCCATCTCCTTCTCATGCCAGCCCGCGATTTCTTCTTCCAATCTTTTTTTTTCTCTTCATTCCTCTTCTTCTCATGCTAGCCCGCCATTTCTTCTTCCAATTTTTTTTTTCATTTTCCCCTATTCTCCCCTTTTGTTTGTGATGGTCAAGAAAATATAGGGTTTTATTTATAGAGGGAGGTACACTAGTTTGAGTGTGAGACGTTTGCACTGAACAAGGTAAGCAAATGTTCCAATTTGACTTGTTTCTATAGCAAAGATAATTTTCTTAGATAATTTTGTTACAATGAGACTAGTTTTGATTAGGGATTCTTTAATTTTTTTAATGTTTAGGAGTGTTAACCACAATGTTCATAATTGTATGATTTATAATTGTATAATCTATATGGATATTATATAATTGGTAATGTTGGATTGAAGAAATTTGTAGATAGTAAATTTTTAGACGTAGGTGTATAATTGATTCAAAGTTTATTGCATATGTTGTTGATCTTCATTTTATTATGAATTAAAGGAAAGTGAATATATATATATATATATATTCATGGGCAAAGGGCAATAGCTCTAAAAGAATTAAAGTCATGTGTTTGTTATGTAGAAACTTCGACATAAAGCACAAAACTATTGTCTTAAAGAAAAAAAATGTTTAATAGAAAGCTTGAATTTCATTTGCTTTGTTTACTTCCAACTTTGTAGATGAAGTCTTGTTTTGTATTCTCAAGTAGATGAAAAAAAATGGAAACTATGGCCTGCCATGAAGTTGACATGTTGAACTTGATTAATTTTTGTTAAGTTTTATAGAGTAAATGATGTAGGCATCGAGCGCTCTTCTAGCATGGATGTTCGTGGTTGAGACATTGTACTGCCAAGGGGACCAGTGACGCGTTCTCGAGCTAAGAAGATCATAGCAGAAATGCTTGGACTTGTGAAGAGAATCATTGATAAAGATCGATTCAAGTATCCACATGATCCAAACACTTTTATGAGGCATAATGATGATTTAAGCATGATATCCAAGCAATGAAGGTGGTAATGCTACTCGGGAGTTGCAGAGACGAAACGACGTCATTTTAAAAACAAGCATTTTATAATGGCAGTTTCGTAATTTTTACTATTTTCATATTATAATGGCAGTTTCGTAATTATTGCAATTTCTGCATTATAATTGCAGTTTTGTAATTATTGTTATTTTCGAATTATATTTATATAGGGTTAGTTTTAAGCCTTAGAATTACTTTCCTAATTATTTTATGGTCTAGATTTATTCTTAACCTAACCATAATTTCTATATAAAGGGGGGTTACTAGTTTGTAAAAGACAACTTTAATTATTGATTATTTAGAATCTACTCTTGTTTTCAACAAGACTTGTGTGTTCCAAGTGAGGATAGTTCTTCTTCTACTTGTTGCATTGGGAATTAATCTTCTTATCAAAGGTATTACTTTGTGGCGAATTTGAATTGCATTCTTTGCCTTCTAATTAGAGTTGCTAGATACACTTGATATCTAGAGGTGCTATAGGGCGGATTTTTACCTAGGGTTTGTTCCATATCATCTTGTGTGTTGGGATTACAGATCTTTAAGCTTGGGGTTCCGCATCAATAAAGAAGATTCACATTCATTCATTTTTACCAAATAGAAGAAATAAACATGTTTTCCATTTACGTACTTTGCTAGGTAGGTAGGTAGCAAAACAAGAAAAGTTATTTTTGTTTTATGTTATATGTTTTTGGATTTATTGTATACTTTCTGAATCTTATAATGGAAATTAGGTAGGCAAAGTTGTTTATCATCTTCAACTCTTGCCCACAATACATCATAAAGCTCTAATCATGGAGGATGAATGTAAGTACATTGATGTGTGATTGTAGTTGAGTGTTTGAAAGAATTATGTTTCAAACATGACATCATTTGAACTATAATATTGTCCCTGTCTGTTGGAGTAATTGTGGAAAAATCACTAATAGATGCTAAGAACGTATATGGGGGTAATATCATGTTATCAATTTAACAACTGTATTAATTGGCTGAATTTTGTAAATTGTGTAAAAAATATTGTAACAGTTTATTTTCCAAAATTGTTTAGCAAATGAGGGTTTCATTTGTTTTGTTCATGTGTTTATTTTGATGCCATATACTGTTGTGTATAATAAACGTTTCAGTGTTAAGGTATATGTTTAGTTGTTTCTGTTTCTTTTATGCTGCATATGTTTCTCTATAATGGAATATAGTTTTGTGCATATTGAATCATTGTTGTCAATTAAAAGATACGTTTCAAATGGAAAGAAGAAATTTGTGTACATACATTTACTCGTAGAGTTGATTTTTTCCGTTTATATTTTTACATTTATATATATATATTCCTTCTAGTATGAAATTTTGTTGTCTAACTCATTTCGTGCACATAATCATTATGATGAAGCATAAGAAGGCAAGGATAATATTCATTCTAAAAAATGGTCTGTCAATTGATGGCTTATTTATTAGTGAGTATGATGCTATTTCAAATTTTTTGATAGATAAAATAATTTTCTACTGTCATTTGAAAAAAAAGCTATTGATTGGACAAGCATTGACTGCAAATTTATAATTCTTTATATTTTATGTTATTGTGTTGTAGTAATAGTGAGGTTGAACTTCGCAAGCAAAATGGTGAGTTTAAAGTAAATCTAGAGGTAAGTATAACAGTATATTGTTTGTGAGTAGTAGTTACATGAGAAAAATACAAAAAAATAAGGAGTTTTTCCCTGTTTAGGTTATGAACGAATTGGCTAGGGATTGGAAAGATCTTGATATTGAAGAGAAAGAAAAATATGAAAGGGTCCACACTGAGAGGTAAAAGAGTTTTGTTAGTAGATGTTGTCCGGAAAGACTATGGAGCGTTGCATAAGGTGTTAGGGAAGATCAAAAGAAGACAACAAATGAATTAGGCTTCGGTTGTTTCATAACTCAGAAAATATGTGGAATAAAGAAGCAATTGGTGTCGTGGCTGGTGGATCAGTTCGATCCAAGTTCATGTACAATCAGACGTCACGGAAAGCATTACACAATAACTGTACACAATGTGGAAAGACTGCTGGGATTGGTTGATGATCACAGTGAAGTTGATGAAAGTTTTTCTATGGATGACATTGTGGTGCTGAAAAGGAAATATGCCACAAATGACATAGTCATATCGATTTGTGACCTGCAGGCTCTATTGATGAATAATCGTGAAGCCGATGATGATTTCAAGATGGTATTCACGCTCTTTATTATGGGGATAATTTTGAGTCCCAACTCAAGAATGTTTGTAAATACAAGCGGTCTCTTGCGAGTGAGGAAGCCCAAACTAATTAGGAAACATAAATGAGCATTGTTTACATTCAATGGGTTCATTAAGGGGATGATGAAGTATAAGGAGCGCAATCTACTCTATATTAATAGATGCTTGTTAGTTTTACAGGTTAATTATCTAAAATTATATACTAATTCATTGTATGTGCATAGCATAGGTAATTTTGCTAACCTATTGTATGACTTCGTTTTTATTTTATGTCATACAGCTTTTTTACTTGGGTTTGTCTTTGACTGGGAAGAGAATCATCAGAAGTTCATCAATGCCAATTAATGCTTCCGGAGAATCTGAGATGAAGAGATTCATGAAAATATTCATCCGAAATGGAGGTTTCCATTAAAACACAGTAAATTTAGTAACTACAAACTCTTAATGTGTTTTTCTAAATTTGTACATATTACTCTGCATACGTACTCTGATTTTTTACCCTGTTATCGCTTAAATACCAACTTTGTGTATTCTAGGTTGTGCAGGACGAAGTATCAACATTGAATGAATCTAGGAGATTCACTCTGGCCCATAAAAATGATGATATGAAAGATATCATAACAGCTATAAAGGTCATTCAAACAAATGTTGCTGTTTTGAATGGAAATGTGACAGCTTCGAATAATAACTACCAAGCACTCAAGAAGGATGTGACAGAGCACCTTTCGACCATTTCACAAACTATGATATAATTGAAATAAGCAGTTGAAAAGTTGACCATGAATGCCTCAAATCCTGATACCAAAGATCACATGGTCTGAATTGGAAAAGAAAAGAGTAATGATGAAGAACCAATACATGCCGACCATTGTGAGACGGGAAATGAATCCTCATTCATAATGGTTTCCACAGAAGAATAAATTGCACCAAAAAATGGTGCTGACAATTATTCATCCTCATTTGGCATTACACACTTCACAAAGCATTTGGATACAATGGTGACTAAGCTAGCACACGATGGAGTAAGAAAATTTAGCATATGTTATTTCTTTTTTTGTTTGTCATTGTTGTTGCATAAGCTTTTTTGATTGTAATGAGACTCTAACTTTGTCATGCGAGGGGGAAAAGATTGGCACTTCTAATGTGCCAACTAAGCGTTACACGGGCTGCAACACGTCAGTGTAGTGTGTCACACCAGGATGCCGCTGTGAAAAGAAGTGAAATTCAAAAAAATGTGACTAGCTCTTCCAAGGTTATTATCGCGGGTCCATTTTGTGTCCCAAAAAAATCCCGCCAACCAATGCAAAATTGTTGGACTACCTTTTTGACTCGACACTTAATCCAGAGTATGTACACTTTCTATCCTTCAAACGAGCTAATTAATTATGTGTACATTGTGTTTTTATAAAACAATGGCCATCAAATTGTTGACTAATTTTTGGTGTTTTGTTAGGGACATATTGGTGCAAAAGACACAAAATTTCTATACTTGCCACGCAATTCAGTCTTTATGGCCTTCGACGTGGCTTAAAGGTGATGTATGTTATCTATCGCTCGCGTGCCTATCCCATTCATGCACTAGTACTTACCATAAGTGTCTTAACAACATTTGATTAAATGTGAAGGTCATATCATTAGCGGCAGACATGCTAACGCACGACCAACGAGGATTGTATAAAGATGAAGCTAGAAATTGATTTTTGCCAACTTTTTTTCCATGTACGTACTTGTTTGATAGTTACATACATTGTGAATGTGTTTTAGCATACTAATGGAAAACCATCCACTGTATGTTTACTCGTTTTGCATCGTCTAGCAACAAGCACTACAACCTGGGATGGACATGTCCAGCTTTGATAAAACAAAAATTCAGGTAGTTGTACATGGGGAAGCTTCATTCGTGTGAAAAGATGAATAATCCTTCTAGCATATTGATTGTACATGACAATGACGTATTTTGTGGTTTGTACATGAAAAATGAGGAATCTTGATTGAAACTTGTTGTCAATATTTTGTGCTTCATTCCTCTACATGATCATGTTGGTCATTGGTATCTAATGGTGTTCTGTGTGCCCGAAAAAGTTTGTGAAATATGGGATCCCCTCCCAAGCGCGAGGAGAACTATCGTACGAGAAGATTTGGCATGCTCCATTGTAAGTTCATCATCTTAGCCTTAGTAAATTTTTTAATTATTTTTTTGTGAAATGCATATTATAAATTTTATTTTAACTACTGCACATGGAGAGTTGTTATTATGGTTA
The DNA here is from genome assembly GCA_003254975.1 of Ochetophila trinervis. Classification (NCBI taxonomy): domain Eukaryota; kingdom Viridiplantae; phylum Streptophyta; class Magnoliopsida; order Rosales; family Rhamnaceae; genus Ochetophila; species Ochetophila trinervis. The sequence goes on from QANX01004718.1 coordinate 12,381, forward strand.
ACTAATTTGTGGCAGCTAAGGTCGTTGGATTTTCTCTTCACTGATGAAATCCAACAACATTTTCATAAAAAGAACTTATTCGGTGCTCTTGTCTTGCATTACCCAAAAAATCAGGAAGAACAACTAAATGGCTATGATTGTGAGCTTTATGTCATCAAGTACATGTAGCAGTTCACAGACCTCCAAGTAAAGGACGACTACATCAACCCTTGTTTGTTTATTACTTTATATGATCATTCTTTGCATTTTCTATGTTTGCTTTTTTTTTTGTCAATACATCAACCTTCCACGTCATTAGCTGTGACATAGTATTTTTACTTTTGTAGTTTGACTAGAAAATGAAAAAGAGCGTATACTGCATTGGATCTAGAGGAAAAAACTATAGATTGTGTGATGTTGGTCTCGGCATTTTAAGCTACCGTTGTGCACAAAAAAACTTTTGGTTTATGGCATGTTACGCACAAGCCTACTTGTTAGTAGCTTGGTGTTTCTATCATGTTTCCTGTCTTTTTTTATTTCGATTACAAACGTCGAACACATTATTTTGTATATTCAATTCCATTTTATATTAATTAGCAAAACCATTTATTGTTTTATGTTAAACTTGCACTCCATCTATCCATATTTCATAAACTATACTATCCAATTCTAAGGCATTATTTAAATTATAGACTTGTTCTAAAACACTAGAAATATAACAAAAAAGTCAAGAGTTAAAAGAGTTTAAATACATAAGCTTCTACTACGGTTAACATTGTTATCTATTACATTTGGTACATAACATGGTAAAACATGGGGAGTTGGATTCAATCATCCTAACATTCCAAATCATTGGTTTGCCAATAACCTCCCCACCACCATTGTCCCCATGACTCGTCTTTGGTTGCGTTGTCTACATTTGGGTTGGTTTGAAATGTTTCTTGAGATGTAAGGTCATTATATTCGCCCTCCCAGCTGCCAATATGCATCAACTCATGCTCAATTAAGTCTACTATCCTTGACGATTCTGAACCACTTTAGGATGAACTATCATTGAACGCAACACTATTGGATGTGTTAAAGTCTCCACAATTGTCATCCGTCACTTTTTTTACACAAGTCTGCTCGTGTGACCAACCAGTTTGCATTGACTGCATCGCCATTCTTTTGCCTCCTTCGTCCCAACAGCTGCTCCACCTTTAGTCTTCACTACAATTGAATCTCTTATAATGTTGTGTTTCCCTTTTCTATCTTTAATTGTCAATTTTGTTTCGTCAAATACCCTCGCCACTTTTTCCAATCGACTTGCCATATGAAACATTTCTCTTTTGGCCATTTCATATCCTTATTCTGTCTTTGATCCAAACAAACATATCTTGTTACTAATACACTCAATGAGGTATATCGAAGTGACGTTGCTACCTAATTTGATAATTCACCTACACCACATTGTTGTCTCATTCCCTTAATCTTTGCGTCATTTCTCCAACGAGGTACAGTCAATGATTCTGGAATTTTATCAAGATACTCCTGCTTCATGATGTACAATGCATGACTACAAAGAATGCCAACACTGTCAAATAAGTTGCATGAACATTCTATATGGTTATGTTTAACATAGTAAGTGACACTCCATTTCGACTGAGGTTCTCTAAACTTAGTCAAGGTGTACATTCTCTTGTCGCCATATTTGATGCAATCGTTTTTTATCAACAATGTCTCATCATGTAGCTGGAGCTGTACTTTCTTATAAACTTTCCTTGTGTAGACATCTCCTTCATGTTTCTCATAATGCTTGAGGTGTGTAATAGGGACTAAAATTGTAGATTTACTCTTAACATAGTCGTGCACCTCCTTGTTATGTACCGGTGATATAGCCCGATCTACCTGCATAATGAACTTGTATAACTTCAATTTACCTTTCACATATTTGTTCATATAGAAATTCATGCTCTCATATCTTTGAGTGCTACGCAAGCCAGCAAAAAAAAAATTCTTCATGAATGCTTTGGCACACAGTTCACATGTCTCATGCATCTTTTTTATCAATTCATTATTGTGCAAAGAAAATTTGTCTAACATGCGAGACCAACAATTTTGAAGCTCTTCCACACTGTACTCACCCATCATGCAATCAGTAAATGCATGTACCTTGTCTAGATCATGTAAGTTTTCTTGAGAATTTCTTTCTATATGCCATGTGCACAGTCGGTAGTTTGAGGACATCTTGAATTACTTTTCTCATCGCCTTATCTCCATCTGTTGCCATTGAATTAGGATGCTTATTATACATAGCAACGAGGAACACATGTAGTATTAATGTATATGTTTCTACTGATTTATCCACTAACAGTGCCATTCCAAATTTGCATGTCCTGTTATGATGGTTTACACCCACTAGCATCACTAGTGGCTTCACATACGCGTTGGTTTTGTAAGTTGCATCGAATGCCATCACATCTCCAAAATAACGGTAATCAAACCGAGATATTGAGTCTGCCCAAAATATGTTTGCAAGTCTATTTTCTGAGTCAACTGTATACTTGAAGAATAAAGCTAGATCTATCTCCTTCTTAGTATGAAAATGGGTGATCAAACTTTTTGCATCCGTTTTATGTACACCAAAATTGCGGTCAGCAGTAAATTTATTGTGCAAATCTTTCAATATGAACCACACTCTATCATATCCACCAGCTTGGTCTGCCATGTACTCTATTATTATAGATGTTCCAATGCCAACATGGTGCATGCCTCTAGCTTGTGCTAGATAGGGATATTCAACTTATCAGTTGGATTGAAGACATTGTATTTGGTTACAATGTAGCAAAGGATGTGAATGGGCAAGTACAAATTTTGTTACTATCCAATTGCCTTTTAACCTATTTTTAATCACACCAAATAAAGCTGGACACCCTACTCGAGTTAGTGCCTTTGGTTTCCTTTTTCTTTCTTTTCTATCATGCCACACATGGCTTCAATATCCTTCTTTATCACAAACCAATACTTGTTTCTGAATGTCCCCGTTACAATCCTTTTTAACATGATGCTTGCGCATACCAAATCTCATTATTTTGGCATATGTTGAATAAAACTCATTTGCATATTCAATAGACTCAAATTCTTCACTGATAATGTCTTCAACAGACAAAGAACCATTTTTTTTTCCATCTCTGAATTCCATTTGTACATCTTCATGGTTCATACTCACTAAAAATGTTTGCATATGAACACGATCAATTGCATCTTTTCCTTTACTTGCACTCTTTTGTGACTAAATTATTACAATCCATAGTTTCTAAACGGTAATCAAATGTTTCGAACTATCACCCCTATGATCATCCACTTAATGAAAAAAGTATAAAAAAAAGTATCGATATTTCTACGATTTCAATGATAAAAAAAAATATAGAGTTTAATAACACTTGCATAACATACATTGCCATTTTATATTTGCATCATCAATTAGATTGAAAACAGTATAAGTTAGTTCAGTCTCCTAATAAGAATTCCTCCACAATACAAACCATCTGACACTTTTTAATGATTAATAGTATATCTTATGCTCCATTGTATTTCTAAACTCACTTTTAGTTTAAAAACAAAATACTAAAAATACCTCATTTGGTTATGGAAAGGTTGATGTTTGGCACCACACGCCTATAGTACCTTAGGCATTTGAAATTTGGATCCAGTGCCAATGAATTGTAGCTTCGGTTGGTCTTGAAATGGTTTAGGATTAGTAGTCTCATGGGCCATCAGATTCCATGTTTCCACCAGCTGGAGAAGATAAATATATTTTGTGTGTTTTAATAGGACAAAGGAAATATGAAGATATTGGTAGCATTAATGATTGTGGTTGGTCATGCACCAAACCAATACTTCATCAAACATTTATAACAAAATATTTTAACTTTCAACCTCACGTCATCAATTTAGTGTGTTTTACAGTTAGGTTGAGTAATCAATTTAGTATGTTAATTGACTTACGACACATCACATAAATTAGGTCTTACCCCGTGTGTCACCCGGGGTGCCCTTCATTCGAAGATGGGAAGCAAAATTATACATATGTTGTGTGTCTCTGCAATTTACCCCATATACATACACGGGGGCCCCCCCGTTAATTTTTTGTTTAATTATCATTGCGAATGAAATATTCACCCCATGTCTTACATGGTGCCCCGCACTAAAATACTGGGTTCTGCCTTTTATCCCGTTTATACAAGCAGGCACCCTGTCCTTAACGGCAGGGTAAATTATCATTGCAAATGAAATACTTACCCCGTATAAACCACTGGGTGCCCTGCACTACAAGACGGGGTGCATTGTTGTTAATTTTTTGGTGTCTTTAATGTTTATCCCATACAAAGAAGGGGGCCCCGCAGATTACAGTGGGTTAAATTATTAACCTTGTCTGAATAATTTACCCTATGTCTTACACGGGGTGTCCCGCATTACAAGACGAGGTGCATTGTTGTTCTTTTTTTGGTGTCTCTGCCATTTATCCTGTACAAATATGCAACGGGCCCGCTGGTTACAGTGAGTTAAATTCTTAACCTCGAATGAAATATTCACCCTGTGTCTTACACGAGGTGCGCCACACTAAAAGATGGGATAAAAATTACTCAAGTTGGGTGTCTCTGCCTTTTACTCCGTACAAATATGCGGGGGCTCGCATTTTATGGCCGGGGTAAGCAATTGAAAGAAATCGATTACGAAACCCCGTGTATTTCACTGGGTACCCCACATACACAAATAGGGTAAAAGGATTACTGAAGTTGGGTGTCTCTGCCTCCCGTACAAATATGCAGGGCCTCAGCATTTTATGGCTTGGGTAAGCAATTGAAGGAAATTGATTGTGAAACCCCGTGTGTTTCATGGGGTACCCTGCATACATAAACGGGGTAAAATGATTACTCAAGTTGGGTGTCTCTTCATTTTATCTCGTACATATACAAAAGAACCTCGATGTACAATGCGGGGTAATTTAAATGGGGTACCCTGCAATAGAAGACTGGGTAACTGATTGAATGTTAGTCAATGTCACTGCCATTTATCCCATATATAAAATGCAAGGGTCCCTCAGAGGGTTGCGGAGTAATTACATTCCCAATTAAACGTTTCCCCTTCTAAATCCCATTATCCTAAATTATCTTCGCGGGGCATCTTACATGAATATGGGGTATTGTTCAAATTAAGGATTTTGTGCAATTTGGGGAGAAAAAATCGACGGTAATCAAACCGATTTTAGAACATGTTCTCAGCAACCACCAACGAAAGCCAGCAATTACTCAAGGATTTATTCTCTGTTGAACATCCGTTTCATGGTGGAACCGTTTCCAAACTATCGTGAGACTGTGAAATAGAAGCATGGGGGGTGAAGTAAATAGTTGGCAAAGTCAAGGTGCCGAAACCGCAGCAAAAGCATAGGAGAAATAGCTCCACCATCGACCATAACGGAGTAGCTGAAACGTCAACCCCACAAACAAGAATCGAGGGAACCTTAGACCCTAATGTTCATGACTCCAGGCCATGGGGAGACACCCTCGACAAGGTAACCTGTGGATCTTTAGGATTAGTTATTATCAGCTTCGATACGTCGTAGTTTTTTTTTTTACTTTAAGTGGTAAAATCAGTTTCAATGATAAAGTTGTTCAAACCCTGCACATAGTTGCTTACAATTGTTCAAACCCTGCAAATTTCATCACTTTAACTGGTAAAAACAAATGTATGTATGTTCTCATTCTCTTGTCTGAATTCAGTAATTTTAATGTTTTCTTCATGCAGTGAAGTTATGTCCATGTATGAATGACAAGGATTTCACGTACATAAATTGAATAACTAGCATCTTTTAGATTTGTTTCCATTATCCAAAAGAAATATAAAATGGAAACTTTGTTGTGTTAGCAAATTTTCAGCTGGTAATGTATGCAAATCTGTGATTGTTTGTTGCAGTTGGTAGCAATTTGAATTCAACTTAGAGGCAAGTTGGTTGCAACTGTTATAAACATTGTTGATTTGAATATCATAATAGTGTTTTTCATGGTTGTCACTTTATGCTTGGTTGCATGTTCAGAGAAAGATTTGATGCTTTGACTCATTTAGGATGGTCACTCATATTTCTGATGCATTTATGACAGCCATCTATATGTGTTGCTATTTCAAGGGAATGATTCAATAGTTGTTTAGTAGTTTTCATTTCAAGATGAACCATTTATGGGTGTTTAAGATGGGCAATTCTTGACCAATTAAAGGATTTGTGTTTGTGTTTTGCAAAATGTTCTCTAATGGCCACCAAGGTAACATTTTGGTTTTTTCTTCCTTCAAGCTTTGAAATAATTGATTATGGTGCGAAGCATTGTCAGACCACCATACTTTTTATGAGTTAGATTTGTACACTTCAGTAGGGTAGTTGCGCAATTAGTACTCAAGGCCTTCTATGTGTATAGGATCCTATACTACAGGTTTTTCTTATTTGTATGCTATTTATCCTTTGTAACCTGGGGAAGTAAAGTCCATTCTTATTATTTATAGCTTTATGAAGGCTTTCATAGCCATTTAAGATTAACAACTTCTCTAATTACTTAAATGATTGCTTGAATGTTCACTTTGCAAAATTAGTACTCAAGGCTTTGTATATGCACACTTCAAAGTGTGGTTGTTGCAAAATTAGTACCCAAAGCCTTTTATGTGTACACGAGCCTATTCTACATGTTTTTTTTTTTTAATTTGTATACTATGTTTCCTTTGTAATTTTGGGAAGTCTAGTCTAGTCTCTTTCTTTTTATCTATATGAAATGTGTGTGTGTGTTTGTCTATCATTTTTTTTCCTTGCTTAGGGAAAACATGGTTATCTACACTCTAGAGAACTCTTCAAAGTCAAATGTAGTTTTCTTTTTATAAAAAGTTCAATAGCCCACTAGATGTGCAAACAAAAATAGGCATATAAATAGATTAATATGTATTTTTCTTATCAGTGAGTAACTTAATGAAACATTTAGCATGCATGTATGATTTTTTTTTGGTTTCTTAGAGGATTGAAATTTGGAACAATTATTATCGTACCTTTTTTAATTATTATTATTATTATTATTAATATTATTATTGTGCATTGCTTACTAACAATAATAATTTCTAAAACACTATCATAACAATTATAGGGTTGGCTATGCCATCCCATATCCATACAAGCATAAAGAACATTGCATGAGAGTTTGGCAAGTTTATCAGTGGTACCATTACATTTCATGTACTTGTGCGCAACAAAGCAACTTTTTTACACTAACATTTTACATATTCTTGCAACTCAGTGAAAGCTAATTAACATAAATTGTGATTGTGCTAACATGTTGACCCCTATGTTCAAAAGCGTATTTTTAAGGATGGAGAGGTTTGGGCACTCCATCTATCATCATATACGCAAACATTTCAGGCAATTAAAAATATAAAGAGCAAGCTTACAGTTGTCTAGCTGCAGGAGCTGCCAAAACGTGTTTCGGCTACTTCATTGATATGCAAAAAATAGTGCACCAAGGCCAATTAATACACCACATAGGATTGAGAAAGGTTGAGTCAAATGACAATGAGGTACTGGACTTCAACATATGCGGAACCAGTGTGCAATTCGCAGAGAGATATTTTGCCTTAGTTACTGGGTTGCAGTGCATCCCCGACATTGAGGACTACAATGATGGAATACAGACCATCACAGCACGTACATTACGAGAGAAGTACTTAGACAACTCAAGGTCCATCAAGATTGAGAGGTTGCAAAAATGTTTTGAGGTTGCACAGTTTCGTATTGAAACCATAGATGTTGTGAAGATGGCGTTGCTCTATTTGTTGAATTGAGGCCTTTTAGGCATGCCTCGGAAAACTTTAATTCAGGGCAAATTTGTGACGCTTGTCGAAGATTTAGAGAAATTCAATAGCTATCCTTGGGGAACATTTTTGTACAACAAGACTGTTAAAAGCACTGAATGGGTTCTTCACCTGGCCACCTCCTGGCAAAGTACGAAATGGATATGGCAGCCATGACCTAAAGGGATTCCTTTTAGCATTTCAGGTGAAATACTTTAAAATATCGTGTTTGTCTACATCTTTATACTTATATACATATACATATATATTATATATCATCTAGATCCGGGCTTTACTTACCATAATATTGATGTTTGTTGTCATATCTTGATCATTATTTATTGTTGTAGGTGTGGGCTTATGAGATTATCCCCAAGCTAGGGGATGACGGTATTGCATCTAGGATTCCCAATCAGTGCCTCGTGTGTTGGGGTGGAAGGCAATGAGCCACTCTACTTACGAAGGCTTTAAATACGTAATATTTGATAAGAAAAATATAATGTTCATTTAGCAAAAGATTTGAATTCATGATTAATAGTTCTGTACTTGGTATAACATTTTGTATATTTGTATTTTTGGTTGCAGATTGAAGTGCATTGGACATTATGTCCAAAGGATGACAAAATGTGTCAGGCATATATGACCTTATTTGCTAACGGTCATCGCAGATGTAGATGCCGATTTCCATCGATTGTGGAGAAATTTGATGAAACTATACTAAAAAATGCAGCATCACCTTCCGTGCATTCGGACAGTGCCCAACCATGCCCACGACCGTAATGACAACATGGTAATTTCTATAATGTGGTAAAAAAATTGACATTTCTTTGTGATTAATTCACTTAAGGGTTAGTTGATGAAATATAGATTTGTCATGGTTATGTTGTAGATGGAACTAATCCTTGCACGCCTAGATAGGGTGGACCAAAATGTTGACTGTATTGGCCACCACCAATCGACAATTGAACAATGTCAAAAAATATTCAGTAGCCGTATTGAGGCATTACAGGGTCACATGAATGACATAAATAGCAAGTTTAATGCTATACTTGAAAAACTAAGCAGTCAGGTATGCAAGTATTAATAATTAGGCTTCAAGTATTAACCAAAGTAATTGTTTATGTTAAATTATGCAATCTATGTCACAGGCGCTGCCATGCGATACGTTATCGCCTCGTGATCCTCCACCACCACTGGCATATGATACATGGCACGATCATGATCATTCTTAGCATGATCCACACTTCAAAGTGGTGCCTCCAGGTTTACTTGCAGCCATCAATGATGATCGCTCATGTCTTAGTGAGACTCTACTGCCCACCAATCAACCAATGCAGCTACAATCATAAAGGGGTGATACGATTGAAGATAGTGATCAATCGCGCCGACCACAGTCACTACGCCAATTGGTATTGATTTGCATATACATATTGACGATAATTGCGATTGGAAGATGTTAATTGATAACAATACAATTGATATGCATAAGCAGGAAGAATGCATGCCATTTCAGATATGGGCAACCCATGACATCAAGGACTTGGGGTAGTTTCTGGGGGCTGTAAGCAGGGTGCCAGTACAAATCATCTGACATTACAAAGATTCCAAGAGTGGACCCCGGGGCACATCGTAAATCAACTAAGAAACTGAACCCGATGTCCAAGCCTATAGAGGAGGAGCTTGTTGCCTTTCGTGATTAGTACTTGACAAGCAAGCCGACGACTATAGCTGGTATAGAATATGGTAAAGTCCCAAGGTAAATTTGTTATTTACTTAACATTTGTTTAATTGCAGCACTTCCTTACTGCCAAGCTTAAATGGTGAAGCATGCAATTAAGCAAACTAGCTACGTATATAAGCATATATAGTGTTGTGTAGATTATAGTTTGAAGCACAGTTTGAAGATATTTCTGAATAAGTGTCACACTGACGCACCTCTTATGTATATGTTTCTACTGTAAACTGTTGTTGGTTTTTGTGTAATTTTGGAGCTTTTGAATGAAATAATAATAAAAATACTTTTATGCATGACTTTATAATTATAGCATGCATATGATCAACAAACATGTAATCTGCAAATTTACCAAAAAAAAAAAGAAGAAGAAAAAAAGAAACATTTAATCTGCATTTTTTCCAAGCTAACTTATGAATGCTAAACATGGTATAATTAATGAAAAATGTTGATCCTAATAGAAATATCTCTAATATTTTAATGGTTTATTTTATATATACACACACACACACAATTTGCTAGCTGTAATATGCAAAAATGTCCAAAATTAAGGTAGGCATGCCCAGTCAATTATATATATGTCCACAAGATATATCTACCATAACATGTTGTTTAGATATAATTGATCTGGCACATCCATGTTATGGTGGGTATGTGTGCCTGATCAATTACATGTATCCATATATATCATGTATTCCACCATAGTTAGTATTTGGTGGATTATATATAATTGACTGGATATATCCATATCATAATGGGCTTGTAGTAGAATGGAAGAACTATATATATATATATACACACTCACACACACACAAATTCACATCAAATCAACCTAATATTTTGAGTAGATCGCTTTGAATGGTGATATTTTAAAAAATGCATTAAATAGTCTAAGCTATCCAAAAATGATGATAAATTAACTTGATGTGAGTCTAGTTATATATACACACACATACATATTCCCTTTGAAAGATTAATATTGAGAAGAAAAATAACATTCTCATATATGGAATAAGCAATCAATACACGTATAAATACGTAAAACATATATCCAAAGAGATTCTAAGGGCTGAAATATGTGATGGCCAAATAATGTTTATAATATGGGGTATACAAGTCCTATATAAAAGTTTACCACTTATATCATCATAACATCTTTGTGTTTATCTCTTTAACATCCCCTCTCAAACTAGATGGGGTACAATACATATGCAGTTTGTCTTTGAGAAACAAAAATCATTGTGTTGGTAACACCTTTGTTAGACATCAGCCACTTGATATTCACTTGAGACATATCTAACTTCAAGGATCCCAGTAAGCACCTTGTCACGTATGAAATGAACATCTACCTCAATATGCTTTGTCCGAGCATGAAAAACTGGATTTGCTGCAAGGCTTCCTACACCTAGATTATCACACCATATAATAGGCAAGGTTTTCAACTGAACTCCCATTCACATAGAAGTACTTGAACTTAAACTACTTCAGTTGCCCCATTTGCCAAGGCTCGATATTAAAATTCACTGGATCTTGCAACCACATTTTATTTCTTAGACGACCATGATACAAGATTGTCCCTAAAGTAAACACAGTACCCACTAGTGGACCGCTTATCATCCACATTGGAAGACCAATCTGCATCCTTGTAGCAATAAAGAGTCTAATGAGTAGACAGTCAAAAATGTAATCCAACATTCCTTTAAGATATCTAATACACATTTGCATGCCGTACAATGAGCAATTGTAGGAGATTGCATGAATTGACTTAAATGATTAACTATGAAGCTCAATTTTGGCATTTTCAAGATAATATATTGAAAAGTACCAATTGTAATTATGTATAGTAGAGGGTTCAAAAGTTTTTGACCCATATATGATTGGAATTTGAACCAGTAATTATTATGTCGTCTACATACACCAAGACCTAAAGAACATATGTTTGAGTTTTGAGGATGAAGAGAGACGTATCCATTACAAACCATTTGAAACTCCTGCATAATGTAGTCTTTAACTTGTCATACCTTGCCCGAGGCTCTTGTTTCAAGCTATAGAGAGACTTGTATAATCGACAAACATAAGTTGGGAAATGAAATCAATAAACCTTTCCTCCGGGGTCATAAAAACAGGTTGAAGAAGTTGGCCATTAAGAAAAGTATTATTTATATCAACCTATTTAATCATCCATTTATTGATCACAACAATAGATAAAACTAACCGGATGGTAGAAGGCTTGATGACTAAGCTGAATGTTTCCTTGAAATCGATACTTGGAATTTGACGAAACCCTTAGCCACTGGGTTTTTCTTGAGTTTGAAGACCCAACGATTACCAACTATATTAATCTTTGGTGAGGGTGCAATAAGGGCCTAGGTTCCATTTTGTGTAAGAGCTTTAATTTTTTTTTCTATTACCCATTTCCATCTAGGATGTGAGAGGGCCACTTTGGACATTGGTAGGTTATGTGATGTCTAAAAGTGGTGTTGTTTGACAAGTGAAAAACCTTCTTTTTAGAAATACCTGCCTTAGACCAAGTGGTCATTGAATGGGTGGAGATAGGCTTAGAGAGGGGAAGATCAATATGAAAATTGATAGTTGGTGGATAGGGATCCACAGTTTTAGATGTAGTTAGGCTTGATTCGGTTTCCAAAAGAGTTGGTGAAGAAGATAAAACTCTTTGACATAATTGACTTGGTTGAGGACTCCAAGTTTGCACTTTAGTAGGTGGAATAGTTGGTGTGTCTTGGGAAAGGATGAGATTGGAACCATGTGATGTAGCATTAGTAGGTGACGTGAACAACAAGTGATGTGTAGAATTTCTCCCATTATTTTGCCGTATAGAGTAATTTGAGGAGATTCACTTTGAGCATCTTTTAATAAGGATGGACTTTGATATGGAAAAGAATAGACAAAAGGCAAATCAAAAGAGTTTGTAGGAACATTGTTATTAGAAATAGTATTATCAGAAATATAGGTCCCATTTTGTTTTGAAAATGAAAGTGTTTTTCATTAAAAAGGACATTTGGTGTCATGTATATTTTCCCAGTTCTCAAATTTTTACACTTATTGCCTTTGTGAATTGAGCTATATCCAAGAAAGATACAACTTTCGGAGTGGAAAGAAAATTTTCTTTTATTAAAAGGTCTGAGAAGAGGGAAACACTCACAACCAAAGCTTTTTAAAACATAGAAGTCAAAACTTTTATTAAACAACTATTGTAATGGAGATTCATTCTGCAGCGTTTGGTCAGCAACATAATTATTAAAAAAGTAGCAACTGAGCAAGCATCCTACCAGTATGTCATAGGAAGACTACTATGTTTAAGAAGATACAGGGTTGATTCAGTAATATGCCTATGTTTTCTTTTTATTTTGCCATTTTGGTTATATGTGTAAGGACAGTGATGCTGAAATTTAATTCCAAAATTGTCCGAAATAGGTTTATTTTTAACAAGTAATTTAAATTGCAGAAAAATAGTTTTGACTTTTGATGGATACATCTATGAGAAACGTGAAAAATCATCTTCAAATAAAACATAGTACATGTACCCTGATTTTAACTTTGAATTTTCGCATAGAAAAATTTTCAACAAGTAATTTAAATTGCAGAAAAATAGTTTTGACTTTTGATTTTAGTTTTGATGGATACACCTATGAGAAACGTGAAAAATCATCTTCAAACAAAACATAATACATGTACCCTGATTTTAACTTTGAATTTTCTCTGAAAAAGATTTTCAACAAGTAATTTAAATTGCAGACTTTTGATTTTAGTTTTGATGGATACATCTATGAGAAACGTGAAAAATCATCTTCAAACAAAACATAGTACATATACCCTGATTTTAACTTTGAATTTTTGCTTGAAAGATTTTCAACAAGTAATTTAAATTAGTTTTGACTTCTGATTTTAGTTTTAATGGATACTTCTATGAGAAACATGAAAAATCATCTTCAAACAAAACATAGTACATGTACCTTTCATTTGAGAGAACAGGTGCAGGACCCCAAATGTCTGAACTTGCTTATTATGATGCCTTTTTTGTAGAATGAGAATTATGAGCAAATAAACGATGAGATTTTCCAAGAAGACATGATGAACATAATTCCCTTTTATTATTAAGAATAATATTAGGACAACTATTAGAAATAATTGAATAACATTAAAAGATGGATGAGAAAGCATAAATGCCAATGACCATTATTAAACAACCTATAATTAAAACAATTGAAAGCAGAATTCAAAGCAACACAATTTGATTTAAGAGTGGAAATTGAAGACAGAGAACTAGGTAAGGAAATTATGTAAAGTCCATTTTTAAGTGATCCTTCAAGTAAAAGTCTCATCGTAATTTGATTCTTAACATAAACAAAATGAGAATCAAATTCAACAGCCACATTATTATCATTAGTCAATCTAGAAATGCTCAAAAGGTTCTTTTTGATGTGTGGAACATGTAGCATGTCATTTAATTTTAATGTTTCGGAGTCTATTTTAAAACTAGAGGAACCGGTATTGGCTATATACAAACCTTGGTCATTACCGACAATGAGCTTCTCAAGTCCACCATATTTTGATTTTTGCTGCAAATGAGATGGATCGGCAGTAACATGATTGGTGGCTCCACTATCCATGAGCCACTCTGGACTAGCTGCAACTTCATGTGAAGTATAATACACAGAAGAATTATTTAAAACATTATTAGCATAGAGGAGTTATTTGGAAAGGGTAGTACAAACTCTCTATCAAACCGGTGATAACACTGTATCACTGTGTGACCAAGCATGAGTCACAGTTGACAATATGGTCTCTGAAATCCAAATGCACGGCCTCGACCACAACCTTTTCCCCAATAGCCTCCTCCTTGGGTTTGCTGGTTTCCATGGCCTTGTCTCCGAAAGTTTAGAGGTTGTATATTTTCCATGTGAGCATAAGGTTGTTGCACTGCTAAAGTAGTAATTTGCACCCGTATTTCTTGGCTAACAAGAAGAGCCAGACATCCACAATCTCCAACAACAAGTGGTGGGAATTGATATTGGTAACTACTGCATCATATTTAAAAGGTAAGCCTTGAAGTAAATACATGATGAAATCTTTCTTACTTAACATGTGTCCTGCCATTGCCAATACATCGAAAATTTCTTTCAGTTTTGTATAAAAAGCAATGATGGTAAGTTTTTCTTTTTTAACAAATTGTATCTGCAACCTAAGTTGCATCATTCTTGCACAGGATTGACTCCTAAACAATCGATTCAGTAAACTCCACAATTCGAAAGAGGTATCGGTATCTGTCTATAGTATATGCACTTCTGTAGTGATGGAGGAACGAATCCAATCAAGCAAAGCTTGGTCCAATCGGCGCTACAGATAAAAATCTGGATTAGCAATTATAGCTGGTTTTGTAGAATTTGAAGCATCATCAGTTTGTTGTGTGAGAAGCTTCGGTGGTGGTTGAATTAGTTTTGGTGAAAAAACCTTTAAGATTGTTGCCCACAATTGCTGGAAAAATTTAAGCTTTCCAAATAACAAAATTATGCTGATCCAATTTGAAAGAAAAATTATAATTGGGTAAAGTTACTTGGCTTAGTTGAGGAATAAAATAAAATAAAATTCAGATTTAATTAGAGACATTATTTTCGTCAAAGACTCTAATACCATTAATATTAAGAAGCAAACTAATATTCTTATATATGAAAGAAGCAATCAATACACGTATACATACATAAAACATATACCTAAAGAGATAGCTAAAGGCCAAAATATGTGATGGCCAAAAAATATTTTACAATATGAGATATACAAGTCCTATATAAAGTCTATCATTTATTTCATCGAAATTTCTTTGTATTTACAAAAGAAGAAGACTGACAAAATAAGAATGGTGTTGATTGGTATTAGGATACAAGGACTTAAGGAGTTCAAAGGATGAATTTTAAATTCATCAAAAAAAAAAAAAGGATGAATTTTAAAGTAGATTTTTAATTTTTTTTTTCGGTCGGCAAATTTTTTGAGCCACCAATTATAGCTTTCAACCAATACAAGGAATTTTATGCATATTACAAAAAAGAAGAAAAAAGAATGAAGTTTATGTTCATACAGAACAACTTTATTTAAATAAAGTGTCAGTGAAATGTAGAGTAATTAAAACGGTTTTATAATTTTAGCTTCCAAATTTTTTTGTTATTTATTTTATTTTCTTTGTGAATAAGCATTGCATTAATGCACAAGAGAGCTCGTGGAGAAGCCTTACAATTTAGATGCATATCAATGCTAACATGTCCAGATACCTAGGGATTCCAATTCTATATCAAAAATTAGTCAGTGATAGTTTATTAAAGATATATTTAGTACGTTGGATTGTATAAGTCTATATTATATTAAAATAGATTGTATTAGATTGTATTGTATTAGTTTGAATTGTGTATTGTAAAATGTTTAATACAAAATTATACTAGCTTGTATTATTTTATGTTATATTTGGTGCACAATCGTACTTTATTAATTTTTAAAAAAAATACAAGTTAAACAAAATTAAATAAATTTATTATATTTTATTAACTATGAAGACTTTTATAATTTAGTCAAAAAATAATATTTGTAATATACATATTTGAATATATTTAAATTTTTTAAAGAATTAATTAAAATTTTAACATTGACAAATAAATATTATTAATATTTAAATAATTTTTTTAAAAGAGATTGTACGCTTCTAAATTTCAAAAATGATTAGTGTTATTAAAAAACCAAAAAATATATAAAAAAATATATATATCATTTTTTATTAAAAAGAAAAAATATTACTTAGATCTCTAGAAGTTTACTTTTATTTTAAATTATATTTGAAATTTTTAAACAATTCAAAAATATCCGTTGCTATTAGCATTTTTTTTTAAAATTTGGCAAAATAATTGTAAATTAGTTATTAAATATTCATAATAAAATTTAAAATTAGAAAATCATTTTTGTCTTCTTCTTTACAGCCCACATGACAAAATACCCAAATCATCATCATTATTTTCTTCTTATCTAGATTTTTGTTTTCTTCTTTCTTTATTCATTGGGTTTAGGCTGCTCTCTTTTTTTTTTCAGTTTTATTTTTATTTATTTATTAGGGTTTCTACATCTTCATTTTTTTTTTAGTGATCCAAAACTCATTCATGGGTATCCAAGAATATGGATTCCAGAGTTTTTTTATTTTTATTTTTTTTTTCTAATTTCTCAATTTTTTTATTTTAAAAAATAGAATTACTTTATAAGGACTGTTGCTTGATGGTCATATGAGTCTTATAATTTCAATGAGGAAGATTATTATCATATGTTTTTGGATAATGAAAGATGGCTGGTTGCTAATTTGCTCCATCCAATCTCTTTTTCTTTTTTGTTTTGTTTTGTATTTTTTTGTCATTTTTTTTACTTTGAGAATAATTGAAATTTGTTAAGAGGAAGAATCATTAATTAGACAATTTTTATTTTTATATATAATTTTATTTTCTTTTGTTAGGATTTTTTATATATTACACTTTCTATATATTCCATAATTATAAATGAATTAATAATTTTCACATATTATAATATAAAGCTCTAATTGAAATTATGAACCAAATTTTTTATATTTTATTTAAGTTGAAGTTATTTAAGTAATTTATAATGCTAACTAGGAGAAAAGTGTCAACTAAAAAAAATTGGCTAACGACAAATGGTGTGTTTAATTTGTTTGAAACTTTTAAGTAAATTCTGAAATAGGGGTAATGTATGACCTATTTTTACAAATATTTATAAAAAAACATTTTTGCCTCACATATTATCACATACTATAATGCTCTAATTGAAATTATTAACCAAATTTTTTATATTTTATTTAAATTGAAGTTATTTAAGATATTTTATAATGCTAATTAGGAGAAAAGTGTCGGCTAAAAAAAATTAGCTAACGGCAAGGGATTTGTTTAATTTGTTTGACACTTTTGGATATAATCTGAAGTAGGGGTAGTGTAAGACCTATTTTTACAAATATTTATAAAAAGACGTTTTTGCCTCACTTATAAGATTAATAGTACGGATAAAATAATAATTTTGCTTTTTATGATTAATTGACATGTTTATTTTGGATTCCAAAGGTTTTTTTTTTTCTCCTAATTTCTCAATTTTTTTATTTAAAAAAATAAAATTACTTTATGAGGACTGTTGCTTGATGGTAATTGTTCATATGAGTCTTATAATTTCAATGAGGAAGATTATTACCATATGTTTTTGGATAATGAAAGATGGCAGGTTACTAATTTGCTGCATCCAATCTCTCCTTTTTGTTTTTGTTTTTTTGTTTTTCATTTTTTTTACTTTGAGAATGATTGAAATTGTTAAGAGGAAGAATCATTAATTAGACAATTTTTATTTTTATATATAATTTTAATAATTTTTTTCTTTTGTTAGGATTTTTTATATATTACACTTTCTATATATTCCATAATTATAAATGAATTAATTATTTTCACATATTATAATATAAAGCTCTAATTGAAATTATGAACCAAATTTTTTATATTTTATTTAACTTGAAGTTATTTAAGATATTTTCTAATGCTAACTAGGAGAAAAGTGTCAGCTAAAAGAAATTAGCTAACGGCAAAGGGTGTATTTAATTTGTAAGACCTACTTTTGGGTATAATCTGAAATAGGGGTAATGTAAGACCAAGGATTACAAATATTTATAAAAAGATCTTTTTGCCTCATTATAAGATTAATAGTATGGGTAAAATAATTCTTTTGCTTTTTATGATTAATTGACAAGTTTTAAAATGTATGTTATCTATTTGATTTTTAAATGAAGAATTATCGATTTTAAATATTGATTTAATTAGCAAAGATAGAATGAGATATTAAATATGAAAATATCTCATTATTACCGAAGTGGGATTAGAAATCTAGATTATTTAAACTATTTATTTAGAGTTATCCATTTTTGACGCATTGAATATTCTGTGGAGGCAGAGAGATAGTGAGAGTGCAATTAACAAAGAGAGAGATCGGTAGCTTTTGTAGAGATTAAATGTATGATCTCAACGTAGAATTGAATTAGTTTTATTTTTCTTTACTCTAGTATAGAACTATGAGATCTTTCCATTTTGATGATTGTTTTCGCAGTTGAGATCAAAATTAGATAAGATTTTGATTGCTAGACGAGATCATTCAGCTAATTTCTTAGTATCAAAGTGAACTTATGTAACATCCCGTTTTAAAAAAATACTAAATTTTTTTTTCAAATTTGACCAACTTTGACTGGTTTGACCATAAGTGGGCCCATAGTTGACTTTTTTATGTGGATATGTTTTAGTTTTAAATTTAGTACCATAGCGTAGAGCTCATGAATACGAGTTCGTAGACTAGTGGTACACTTAATTCTGAGTTACGGTTTAAGAGTTATGGTCAAATGAAATTCGGGGGCATTTTGGTCTTTACCCAATGGGTCCAATTTAATTAGATTTCCACTTCTCCTTCTTCCTACACGGGCACGACCCTTTCCCCTTCCCTCTTCCGACACCTCGTTACTGTGCCGCCGGACCTTCCAACGGAAATTTCTCCGTTTTCCGGCGACGGCGAGCTGGCATCCCACTTGGAAAGGAAGCCCCCAGTTTTCTCTTGCCTCTCCCCTCTTCCCCGACCAGAACCGTGCCCCATACCGTACCCACGCAGCCAAAGCTTCTAGCCGGAAATCCGACCACATCCGGCGACGGCGAGCTGGTCCACCACCCAAAAAAGAAAGCCCAGACCTTCCTCTACCTTCCCACTCCAATTTCTGGCTGTGAAACCCGTTGAATCGCCGGAAAACTTGAAGAAGCCGACGGACTCGTTTTCCTTCTATCGCCGGACTCCGGCGTGTTTCCGGCGGTGGGTGTGGTCCTTTCCGCATATTTTGGACCTTCTAAACCTGTTTCCACCCTCCATTTAACACGAAGCTTCCTCTTTTGATCGGTACGAAAAAAGGAATTAAAGCCGCAACTTTTCCGGCCATTTTCCGGCCATCACCGGCGGCTATCGAGCAAGAGCTTGGTTGGTGACACCGCAAGGTTCCAATGAGCTAAGTTTTTGTATTCCTTCTCTAAAGACTTTATACCCATTAGCTCAATCTCTCTTCTTGGTGTGTGTGTGTGTGTATATATATATATATTTATATATGAATGTATATGAATGTGTAAATGTCCATATGTGTGTTTGGGAGGTGATGCTGATTTATGCTTTATAGTTTAGTTGTTTGTTCGTTTGATTTTATNAAAGCCTAGACCTTCCTCTACCTTCCCACTCCAATTTCTGGCTGTGAAACCCATTGAATCGCCGGAAAACTTGAAGAAGCCGACGGACTCGTTTTCCTTCGATCGCCGGACTCCGGCGTGTTTCCGGCGGTGGGTGTGGTCCTTTCCGCATATTTTGGACCTTCTAAACCTGTTTCCACCCTCCATTTAACACGAAGCTTCCTCTTTTGATCGGTACGAAAAGAGGAATTAAAGCCGCAACTTTTCCGGCCATTTTCCGGCCATCACCGGCGGCTATCGAGCAAGAGCTTGGTTGGTGACACCGCAAGGTTCCAATGAGCTAAGTTTTTGTATTCCTTCTCTAAAGACTTTATACCCATTAGCTCAATCTCTCTTCTTGGTGTGTGTGTGTGTGTATATATATATATATTTATATATGAATGTATATGAATGTGTAAATGTCCATATGTGTGTTTGGGAGGTGATGCTGATTTATGCTTTATAGTTTAGTTGTTTGTTCGTTTGATTTTATGGTTGTCCACAATAATTTTTTTAAGAGAAAAATGTGGGAAAAGGAAAGACTGGGGCTGTTTCTGTGAAATGGGGCTTGCTGCCTTTAGTTTGTGTTTGCTGCTGGTACTACAACTGCTTTAGAGGTCAAAATGAAAATAATTTAAATTGTGGTTTGTAAGGCAGATTTGAAAAATATTTTTGAGAAGGTTTCTGTGGTGGTTGATGTTTACTGTTCAGATACTTGCTTTCCTACTTGTGTCTTGGCAATTTGAATGGGATAGGGTTATTGTTTTTGATAGTGAATCATTATGTGGATTTTGGTTAATGGGTAGAGAAATTGTGATTGGCAGGTTTAATCAAATTTTTAATTTATGATATTCTGGTGTTATTTATGCTTCTGTTATGAGTTGTATTGAAATCAGTTGATAGATCATTTGGATTTAAGAAAATATATGCTCAAAGGGCCTAAAACGATTTTGTTAGTTGCTCAAGGTTTCATTAGGAATTTGTAGGCTTGTTTGGTTAGTAATAAATTACTAACTTGTGTTTAGTTTGAGATCGAGATTCTTAATGATCATAATTGTTTAAATGGTTTAATGAATTTAGTGATTCCATATTTGGAATTTCTATAATTATATATATATATATACTGAGTTATTTAATTTTGTTTGACTGTGTAATTTGTTCAAGTGTCCTTGGTAAAATTAAAGAGTTTAAAAGCTTTCCTTGAGATAACTGAAATTTACTTACGAAATGATGTGTACTTGAAATTGTGAATGCCGATGAATGGTAACTTGGATTGTGATATGTATCTTGGGTAAAACGAATTGCTTTGTGGATTTCATTTTATTGATTGTGACGGTAATAGGACTCCGCATTTAAGGAGAACCAGTATAAAATGTATGGAATACATTATATGGTTGTTTTTCTTTCATTTGGTGATTTTGCAAATGAAATTGATATGAATTTATGAAGCTTGGAGTTATGATAAATGATTATTGTGAATGTGAGAATTGAATTGAGCATTTAATTCTTTTATTTGATTTACATTCATAAAGTAAATGTTGTGAATTTATAAATGCATGGCACCTATGTGGTGACTACTTGGGCGATGAGTATGCCGCCGAGTAGGGTGTAACAAGGTTGGTGACTACTTGGGCGATGATTATGCCGCCGGGTAGGGAGGTTTGACATTGGATATACTTGGGCGATGGTTCATGCCGCCAAGTTATTGGGCGATGGTTTATGCCGCCAGATTATTGTGCTTGGGCGATGGATTATGCCGCCAAGCTATGATATTATATATATGTATATATATATACGTTTTTAAATATATGGAAGGACAATCGTTTTTCACAGAAAATGTTATTACCCGCTCGGTATATGATGATTTGTTCACATATATGATCTGTGGCTTTTCACTGGGGATTTCATGGTTAGCTTACCCGCTCGGTATATATATGATGTGTTCGTATATATATGTCTGTGGCTTTTCACTGCAATGTCCTTCGTATATGGTTATTACACGCCCGGTATATATGATTAG
Organism: Ochetophila trinervis; assembly: GCA_003254975.1. Taxonomy (NCBI): domain Eukaryota; kingdom Viridiplantae; phylum Streptophyta; class Magnoliopsida; order Rosales; family Rhamnaceae; genus Ochetophila; species Ochetophila trinervis. The sequence continues at coordinate 34,258 of QANX01004718.1, forward strand.
TTCGTATATGCGTTTGTGGCTTTTCACTGATATAATATGTATATCTAATTATTATTCTTTTAAATGGTTTGGAAAGTTTGTTGAAACTAAAAGTGATTGAAACATTATTAAGGTTTAATTATTCTGATGATTATGCAATATATGAATTGTTTATAATTATATATATGATGAGATATTGTGGTGGATTGATGGTTTATTGCTAAGTCTGTGTATGATTGATTATACATGTGTTGGACTTATGTCCTGAATAAATTAAGTTGTATATTTGCATTCTCATTTTTTTAATGCAAAATTACAGGTAGTTTGATCCCTACTAATAAGGGTATGTAGGCAGCTCATATTTTATACTGAGTTCAGCTACGAAAAATATAATATATATATATATATATTTATTTGACTGTTAAAATTAATTATCGAGATGTGGCTTATGTGTGGAAATGTGTGCTGATAGATTGAATTATGTATAGGAATGTGTTTTCTTGCAGGAATTGCAATTATATGTATTTGGGGAATGTTCCAAAAATAGATGAAACTCTGCCGAAATTTTTATTGAATTTTCTGGCATTTAGGAGTTTTAGTTGAGAGATTAGTAATTATGGTGAATATTGACTGCTTAGGGACTTGATCAGCATGATTAAGTCCTGCAAGCAGGACTTGGGGTAGTTGGGTCCTGTCAACTTAGGTTTGAATTGTATGAATCTATATTTTTCTCCATATTTATATGTTAAGGTATGATTTAGTGTTAAAGTTAATTACTACAATGGATGTTACAAGTGAGTCCATAAACTTTTTTTTTTGTCATTTTAGTATCTAAACTCATAATTGAAAAAATCAAAAATGTCCACGAAATTTCATAGATATTTCATTTTTTTTTTTTACATATAGAAAATATATTTGGGTTCCAAAAAATATTTGCGAAATTTCCATAATTTTTGTAAAAATTTTAAAAATTTCTGCAATATTTGCAAGATATTTTAATGTTAATTCTTTCACAATCATGTCAAAATTTCCATAATTTTCATGGAAATTTCTGATATATTCTTGAAAATTTCTATAGAATATTGAAAATATCCATTAATTTTTTATAAAATTTTAAACATATTATAGATTTTTATATAATATTAGAGCATCTTCTTTTATTCAAGTTTTAATTATTTGTTCATGACATATTTTTACTAATGTTATACTATTAGGCTAATTGAAATTTGAAAAGAATAATGAAACAATTGAAAAAAAAAATAGTGTAAAACAATTATTACAATTTGAAAACAAAAGAAGAATAATTATAATTTGAAAAAAAAAAATTAACAGTCTTATCATATAATTCATTATATAAGAAACTCATATTATAAAATTTTTCAGGACTTATATGTAATATTAGATCTATATAGTTGACATATTAATAATAACATACAAAGTTATTAAATATACGTATTTTTTTTATCAATATTTCTCTCAATACACTACTAGAAATGAATATGCAAAAAAAAATGGAAATTTTCAACTATAAAGAAATCCTATTTGGTATTGAATTATATTTAAATAAATTATGTACTTATATTTAAAGAAATTAGATATCACCAGTTTAGGTATCCACTTGTAACACCCGACATAGTTAAGGACTTTGTGGTTAGTTTACCACCAACTTCTACGTGGAATGAATACGATATAGGTTATCGTAGATCGAGTCACGAAGCTTGCTCATTTCTACCGGTCAAGTCAACTTATAAATTAAATCAATTCACACATTTTTACATTGATGAGATTGTGAGATTACATGCATGTATCTATTGTATCTAATCGAGACTTTCACTTTATATATTAGTTTTGGAAAGGTCTACATGAAGCTATGGGTACCAAATTGAGTTTTAGCACGACATTTCACCCTTAAATTGATGGCCAATATGGAAGAACGATACAAACTATGAAGGATATATTACGAGCTTGAGTGCTGGATTTCAAAAGTTCATGAGAAAAGCATTTACCTTTGGTTTAGTTTACTTATAATAATAGTTATTAGGCAACCATTGAAATGACTCATATGAGGCTTTGTATGGGAGAAATTGTAGATCTTCCATACATTGGGATGAAGTTGGCAAGAGGAAGTTTGTTAGGTCCGAGCTCTTGCAATAGACTAAATAAATCATTGATAAAATTAGGCAAAGGATAAAAGTTGCCCAATACTGACAAAAAAGTTATGCTGACAACCAAGAGTTTGAGGAATGTGATAAGGTATTTTTAAGGTAGCATCATTGGAAGGAGTAATGAGGTTTAGAAAAAAGAAGAAGTTGAGTCCATAATTTATTGAATCTTTTGAAATTTTGGAAGAACTGGAGATTTGGGTTATCGTTTAGCTTTTGCCACCAAGAGTTAGCAAATGTACATAATGTCTTTCATGCGTCAATATGGTATGTATATTGTCTTTCACATGTGTTGAACTATGAAACTCCAGAGATTCAAGAGAATTTGACTTATGAGGAAATACCTGAGAAGGAGCTAAAAAATAAAATTCAGGAACTCCAAACCAGTAAAGTACTTTTAGTGAAGATTTTATGGAAGAATCATGCAATTGGAAAAAGCATCATAAAATCTAAAAGAAGAATTGAGATCAAAGTCCCCACAATTTTTTGATAAAGGTAATAGTAGGTAATTTCGAGGATGAAATTTTCTTTTAGAGTAAGACAAATTTTTACAAATATTTATGAAAAGACATTTTTGCCCTCACTTATTAGATTCATAATAGGGTAAAATAGGTTTTTTTTATTATGATTAATTGATGTGTTTTAAAATGTATGTTATTTGTTTGATTTCTAAATGAAGATTTTTATTGGTTTTAAATATTTATTTAGTTGTCCAAGATAGAATGAGATATTAAATATAAAACATCTCACTATTATCTTTCCTAATTAAAATGGGATTAGAAACCTAGATTATTTAAACTCTTTAATTAGAGTTTCACATTTTTTTTACATATTAGAGTTATGTGAAGGCAAGGAAATAGTGATAAAGCGATTAAAAAAGAGAGAGATCGATAGCTTTGTTTGAGAGAGATCAAGGAAGAAGTAGAAAAAATGAAGCTACTTAAGAAATTAAAGGTTTGATTTCTATGAAGAATTGAATATAACAGGACCACGCTACCTAAGTTTTTCCTGCAAGACTTAATCATACTAATTAAATCCCTAAGCAGTCAACAACCATTTTAGTCATTAAATGTCAACCGAAACTCCTAGTTTGCTAGAAAATTCAACAAAAAATTCGGCAGAGTTTGATACATTTTTATAAGATTCCCCAATTTAAATACAAGTACTTGCAAGTTCAAAAAACTATTTCTATAATATTCCAGTCCACCAAACTCTACCATACTTCAGTTAATTCTACTACAATACTTCAATATACATAATGTCCATGATATATATATGATTAGACTACATAACATCTCCCTAACATACTACAGTTTTACAACACAACTAGTACATAATCTTATATATTCTAAATATACTAATGCTACCTCTAACTTGTTCCTCTTGCGCTTACCAGTAACAGAAGCAAAGCTAACAGTCCAAGAACTATCTGAAATATATTTTAAAAAATTTTGGAGGGGTAATATTTGCATACTCAGTAAGTATAATTTATAATAAGAAAATAGTATTATAACCATATATAAATGTATATGAAAAATTAGATTTTCATGCAATACCTTTCGAAATTAGTTCACCTTCTCAATTCCACAATGCTTATATATAATGTATTTAGTTTATTTTATTTATGCCAAACTTGCTTTGAATTACAAATCAACTCACGAATAACAAGGTAATAACTATATATGAGGGACATTTTAATGAAAAGCCACAAGACGAATATATATGAACAAATTATTATATATTGAGCGTATAAGCTAACCATTAAATTCTCAGTGAAAAGCCTCAAGAGGTATATGTGAACTAATCAGCATGTACAGGGCGTGTAATAACTATTTCTGTGAAAACTCATTGTCCTTTCATATATTCATAAACATATACATAATCTCATATTTCCAGCAATTCCAACTTGGTGGCATAAATCATTGCCCAAGCATAAACATTAATCATACATCAATATATATCGCAACATAATCAACTTCACTAATTGGCGGCATCACACATCGCCTAAGTATGATTTAACCACTTACCTTAAATCCACCATCATTTCACTCTTCTTCATGTCACCTCCATATCATTCCATTTGCAAATTTACATAATAATAATAAAGTTCACATAATTTACTTGAAATTATCAAATAACATATTCCTTTAGTATATATATATATGTGTGTGTATTTGTACTTATAAACAAATGATCATGTAATATATGTGTATTTATCTATCCTCATACTATTAAACTTTTTAATAAAACTCACTAATTCTCAACAAAATACATAACCAATCTTCAACAATTCTTCCAAATCTCTTAACCATTATTTATCATTAACTATTTTAATTACAATTCCTAACATATTACAACATTCTCATCAAAACCTATACAACAATTCATAATTTCACTCATTTTCCCCCTCTCAAACTCTAGATTATAAAAACCTATCATTATGTAATAGAAACAAGTATATAAATCATGTTTACCTTCAATTTGATGCCAAAACACACCAATTTTCCATAAATCCAAAAATTCCTTTTGTGTTCTTTTTTTGTTAACTCTTTAATCTAGCTTACTAAACTTACATTCAAAGCTTAGATTTTGTAAAGGGGTGTGGGATAAAGCTTTTGGTACAAAGATTCAAGCCAGAAGTGGCCGGAGTCTTTCAATTTCTGTCAAAACGGAATTTTGACAATCTCCCCAAATCTCATACTTAGAGTGGTTCTAAGCTAAAACTAATCTCATCAAAGTGTCTAGAAGGCTTAAAAAATTATGGGTAACCTATTTCTAAGCTTGATTTTGAAAAAAACTGAAAAGAATCAAATTTTTCTCTCTCAAAAGCATGACCGAACAGTAACAACAAAGGAGAAATGAGTATTTGCGTGAAGAGAAGGATGAAGGCTCACTTAATTCATTTTTTTCTATACTTTCCAATTTTATCCTTCTTTCTATTCATATATTCTTTTAATATCAAGGGCATAATAGTCATTCTAGCTCATTTTAATTTCTTTTCTTTTTCATTTATTAATTTAGTCTATGTTTTAATTGCTTTTAAATTAAATTCTTAACAACTTTAATCATACAGCAAAACTATTTCTCTTATAAATATTTTATTTATATTGCCTTTAGTATTATTAGTGTTATTATTATTAATGTTATTACTATTTTTAATTTTCTATTAAAAATTAACAATACCTTAACTAAATTAACTCCTACACAAAACATAATTAAACTCTAACTACCTCATTAAACACTACTTAAGTGTTACGGTGTTACAAATTTCACCCCCCTTAATTAATTTCGTCATCGAAAATAGAAAATTTACCTAAACAAATGAGGGTATTGTATTAACATCTCATCTTCTATTTCCCATATTGCTTCTCGAACTGTGTGGTTCCTCCATCGTACTTTTACCCATGGTATTACCCTTATACGCAATGCCTGCTCTTTTTCATCAACTATTTCTTCCGGTTTTTCCTCATAAAATAAGTCTTCCTTGATCTCAATCAATGAGATTTCAATAACGTGAGATGGATCTAGTACATATTTATGAAGCATAGATACATGAAATACATTATGTATCCTTGAAAATTCAAGAGAAAGTAATAATTTATATGCTACCTCTCCAATTCTTCCAATGATTTCAAATGGTCCGATAAACTTTGGACTTAATTTCCTATGTTTCTTAAACAGAAATACTCCTTTCGATGGAGAAACTTTAAGAAATATTTGGTCACAAACTACAAATTCCAGATCTCTTCTTCTTTTATCTGCATAACTCTTTTGCCAACTTTGTGCTATTTTAAGTCTTTCTCGGATAATTTGAACTTTCTCTATGGAATCTTGTATACAGTCAGGATTATATACCTTATGTTCACCTACCTCATCCAAACATATTGGTGTCCTGCACTTTTGTCCATACAATGCCTCAAATGGTGACACTCCAATACTTGAATGAATATTAAAGGTACATATGGGTCCCAATATACTTTGAATTCCAATACACAAGCCCTGAGCATATCTTTGAGTGTCTGAATAGTCATTTCGGCTTGTCCATCTATTTGTGGGTGAAATGTTGTTCTAAAATTTAGCTTAGTTCATATAGCTTTGTGTAATCTTGACCAAAATAGAGATGTAAATCAGGAATCTCAATCTGACACAATCATCTTTGGTGTTCCATGCATACTGACTACCTCATCCACAAACAACTTAGCCAACTTGTCCAATGGGTCAGTAGCCTTAATTGGTATAAAATGAGATGACTTGGTTAATCTATCTATTATTACCCATATCACATCATGTCTATTATGTGTCCCTGGCAACTCAATTACAAAGTCCATGGTTATCTCGTCTCATTTCTATTATTGTATTGGAAGGGGTTGAAGCATTCCCGATGATCTCACATGACTGGCTTTCACTTGTTGACATGTCAAACACCTAGCCACATGTTCTCCTATGTCTCTTTTCAATCCCGGCCAATAATAATGATCTTTGAGCATGCGGTACATCTTTGTACTACTAGGATGCATAGCTAGCCTTGAACTATGTGCCTCTTCCAAAATTTCATTATTTAACTCTATCATATTGGGTATTCATAGTCTAGCTTGGAATCTCAAGATTCTTTCCCTCCCAATATAATGATCGATTAGGAGCTCCTCTCTTACTTCTTGTGTTATTTTTCTTAAATTTGGATCCAGCAGTTTGATAGTCTCTCACTTGATCAATCAATATTGATTTCATTTTAATTTTAGCCAACAAAGCCAAATCTCTTTGAACTGACAATTCAACTCCCAAATATCTCAATTCCTTTATTACAACGGAAGATAGATTATCTTAATTCGTGCTAATGTACTTGAAGTCTTTCTACTAAAAGCATCTTCCATTACTTAGCTTTTCCTATATGATAATCTATTACACAATCATAATCCTTTATTAATTTAATCCATCTCCTTTGCCTTAGATTCAATTTTTTTGAGTAAGTAAGTGTTTGATTTGTTCAATTTCTGATAATCAACATACAACCTCATAGATCCATCTTTTTTTTTTTCACAAAGAGAACTGGTGCACCACAAGGTGATACACTTTATCTTACAAATCCTTTATCCACCAACTCTTGTAATTGTATCTTCAAATCTCTTAATTATTATGAAACCATCCTATATGGTGCTCAGATTCTGGTACAGCTCCTGGAATTAAATAAATGCTAAACTTTATCTCTCTATCAGGAGGTAAACTAATTAGATCCTCAAGGAACACATCAGAAAATTCTCTTACTACATGGATCTTATCCAACTCCTCACTACTTTCTCTCGTGTCAAACACATGTGACAAATATGCTTGACAACCTTTCTTTAATAATCTCATTGCACTCATTGTGGAAATGACACTTTAAGGCATCATCTGACGTACTCCTTTAAAAACTACTTCATGTTTCGTAGATCTCCTGAAAACAACTTTCTTATTAACACAATCCATCATAGCATAATTCTAGGTTAACCAATCCATTTTTAATATTACATCAAAATCTTGTAAACCCAAATGAATGAAATCTACATTAAGTTTATGATTATTGATTACCATTGCACAATTCCTATACATACTGTCAGCTATCAAAGACTCACCCAATGGTGTAACTACCACTAAACTACACTCCAAAGTTTCCACCATTCTATCTAAATATATAGCAATTTTTTTTAAACATATGAATGTGTAGAACCAAGGTCAACCAACATATATGCATCATTGTCAAAAATAGAAATTGTACCTACTATCACTTCTGGTGTTGCATTAGCTTCCTATTGATCCATTGCATATAGTCTTCGTTGATTTCTGGGTCTACCTGGCTATCCTTCACGTCTGCTATTGGGTTCACCCATGTTCTGTTGAGGTCTTCTGTTTCCTCTAGTACTATCATTTCTTTGAAACTGAGGTTGGTTTCCACCACCTTAACCTGAACCAAAATTTCTTTGATATGAACCTCCAGCTTGCTGTCATTGAGGACAATTCTTCTTCATATGTCTTTGTTGTCCACATTGGAAGCATACTATCCCCGTTGTCTGACATGATCCATAATGTTGTCTTTCACACAACCTGCATACTAGTACACCACTCTGAACTCCCTGACTAAATTGAGATCCTCTATTTGTCCCACTTCTGGATCCATTTTCCATCCTTGAACCACTGTCATAATTGCGCCTCGAACTTTGGCTCCTACCCAACCCTCCAAAATGGGAGTGTACTGAGCTCTGTCCATAGGTTTGCTCTTGTTCTCTAATTCTATCAACCATAAAACTTATTCTAGCATATTCCATAAATCCAGAACTGCTACCACTTCTTTTTGGAGGCTTATCATTCTTAAAGAAAGTTTTGAAAAACTTAAGAAACTTTTTTCTTTGTCCTTTTTCTTTTCTAACTATTTTTTCATTCAAAGACTTCTTGACATTTACCGCAGCCTGTACAAGTCTCCCAAATTATGTGAAACTCGAAGCTATCATTGGTGTCCTGATACTATCATTTAAACCATTTTCAAACTTTCTACATCTATGATGTTCATTTTCCACCATAAATGAAGCAAACCTAGATAGTTCCAAGAACTTGTTCTCATAATCTTCTACTGTCACATTTCCTTTTCTCAACCCTATGAACTCCATAACTCTGTCATCCTGATAACTGACGGGATAAAATTGGGTATAGAACACTTTCTTGAACATGCTCCAAGTAATTTCAGCAGGGTTGGTAACTCTTCCCTAAATTGCTATCCACCAATGATTTGCTCCCCCATCAAGTGAGAATGTAGCATACAATTGCTTTTGTTCATTTCTGCACCTTAACACTCTGAATATCTTATCCAACCTTTGCATCTAATTATCGGCATCAGCTAGATTTCATTTCTTTCAAAAGTTGTAGCCCCCAAAGTATGTAACTGTTTGAGGGTTAGATCACCATCCGGTTGAGCTCTTCCTTGATTTGCTGCATTTAATACTTGAACAAGCATTTCCATAGTTTGTTGCATTGTAGGCTGAGTATCATGTTCCTGCTGAGAACTGTGAACGTCGTTCGAATCCCTTTCTAGACCCATGCTGAATTCCTCTTTTAGTGGTACCTTAAGCACTTTAGTACGAGGCCTACCACGTCGTCTTGTGAACATGATTCTACAAAAAAAGAATATTCCTTAATTCACTCACAACCAACTAAATTCAATTTATCATCAAACAAAAACCTTCTTAATCATATGAAATTTAAATATATTACTAATTTATAAAGTATATATATATATATTTCCACTCACAAAGAACGTCATGTTGACGCCGATCCTCGGTTGGGTGCTCATTGTCGTCCCCAGAGTAGTTCATTCTTTTAGTAATAAAATAAAATAATATTACGAACTATTTTATTGTGGCAATGTAAGATAAAATCCCTTTAATAGCATTTCCATGTTAAACTTATCTTATATGCCTATTTATTACTTCTTTTCACTTCTTAAGTAAATTTTCCGCACATAATTTCTAAAGGTTAACACCTAAATCTTACTCTTAAACTTCATCAAGAATAATTTTCAACTTATTTATCTATCCTCATACACAAACTTCTTAACAAAACTCACTAATTCTCAACAAAATACATAATCAATTCTCAACAATTCTTCCAAATCTCTTAACCATTATTTATCATTAACTATTTTATTTACAACTCCTAACATATTACAACATTCTCATAAAAACCTATACAACAATTCACAATTTCACTCATTTTCCCCTCTCAAACTCTAGATTATAAAAACCTATCATTATGTAATAGAAACAAGTATATAAATCATGTTTACCTTCAATTTGGAGCCAAAACACACCAATTTTCCAGAAAATTCAAAAATATCTTTTGTGTCCTCTTTTTGTCTACTCTTTAATCTAGCTCACTAAACTTACATTCAAAGCTTAGGTTTTGTAAAGGGGTGTGGGATAAAGCTTTTGGTACACAGATTATGGCGAGAAGTGACCGAAATCTTTCAATTTCCAATCAAAACGGAATTTCAGCAATCTTCCCAAATCTCATACTTAAAATGGTTCTAAGCTAAAACTAACATCACCAAAGCATCTAAAAGACCCAAAAATTTGTGGGTAACCTATTTCTAAGCTTGATTTTGAAGAAATTTGAAGAGAATCGATTTTTTTTCTCTCAAAAGCATGACTAGCCACCAACAATGGAGGAGAAATGGGTATTTGCGTGAAGGAGGAGGAAGAAGGCTCACTTAATTCATTTTTTTCATACTTTCCAATTTTACCCTTCCTTCTATTCATACATTCTTTTAATCTCAAAGGCATAATAGTCATTCTTGCTCATTTTAATTTATTTTCTCTTTATTTATTTATTTATGTAGTCTAAGTTTTAATTGCTATTAAATTAAATTCTTAACAACTTTAATCATACAACAAAATTATTACTCTTATAACTATTTTCTTTATATTGCCTTTAGTATTATTAATGTTATTATTATTAATGTTATTACTATTTTTCTTTTTATATTTTATATTAACAATATCTTAACTAAATTAATTCCTACACAAAACATAATCTCAACTATCTCATTAAACACTACTTAAGTGGTAGGATGTTACAGAATAAGTTTTAGTTTTCTTTACTCAAATTTTGAATTAAGAGATCTTTATATTTTGACGATTGCTTTCTTAGTTGGAATCAAAACTAAAGAGGATTTTGATTACTAGAAATAGATCATCAAGCTAATTTCTTAGCAATAAAATGTACTTTGGTTTGAAGAGTATGAATCTATGTTGTTCTTGATGTTTATATTTATATTTTAAATAAGTATTGCAAATCAATTTATCATTTATTTTATGGTTTTCAGAATTTAATTAGCCTTAATTTTGAAATTTATGTTATTGAGTAATTGAGTATTTATTACTATTAATAAGCTTGAAAAATATTAATTATCATTTATAGTACGAGATTTGAATATATTTAATTTTTATTTGAAAAGTTATAAAATTTGATATTTTTCATGCTCGATTTAGGAAGCATAATTAGGATGTATTACAGGCAAATATTATGGGGTTTAAATGATATTTTTCTATTGAAAAACCTAACAAAAATAAAAGAATTTATGGCCTTGCTCAATACACATGTTAAACAAACCCAATCCCATCCTCATCAGATAATATTGCAAGTCAGGGTCTTATAGGTGGGCCAAACATATTACAATGTGTATCAATTGGCGCGAAATAAATGTAAAGCACAAGTTAAGTGTGAGCATAGATAAAAAAATAAAAACTTTCGGCGCAATTTCACTGAAATTTTGTTCTTTTCAACAACCCGAAATAAATTGCTTCCCAAAAAAAAGGGTAAAATTTACATAATTTCTGTTGAAATTTATATGGTAATTGCTCACAAACTAGTCAAAATTTCTATAATTTCTAATATTTCTCCGATATTTTCGCGATATTTCCATGGTAATTGCTTCACAAATTGGTCAAATTTTCTATAATTTCTAGGGAATTTAGATTGTTAAAATTTAAAAATATGATATATTTTTATAAATATTTGAGTATTTTTTAAATTATAATTATTTATTGATAATATATTTTAAGTTAAAATATAATTAGGCGAATTGGAATTTAAAAACAAAATTGAAACAATTAAAAAAAATTGTAAAACAATGATTACAATTTTAAAATAAAAAAATAGTTATAATTAAAAAAGAAGAAGATTATTTTGGCTTAAATTTTCAACTAGTTAAAAAAATTATTTGATTAAAAGTTTAAAATTCACATCATCTAATCATATAAGATATAATTTATCACGTAAATTATCTACAATTATAAAATTGTATTATTTTTTTATATTGTAATCATTTTTTCTACCAGTATAATTGCTCACGTGAAAATATCAGACATCCATCATTTAGTCTTCAATAAAAAAAACAATGACAAAAATAAAAGACATTCTAAATTAATTGAAAAAATAAAAATGATTACAATTTTGAATATAAAAAATAGCATCCTCCCATACAAAACAAATAACCGGCAATGCTTTTTCAAAACTAAGAATTTAACTGATTTAGAATATGTAATGATTACAATTTTGAATATAAAAAATTAATATTATTTTGTTTTTCTTTCAATTGATGCTTTCATTTTCATGATTACATATTCTTTGGTTGAAGACTAAGTTATAGGCATGATTCCTTCACATTTTCTTTCAATTGATGCTTTCATTTTTATGATTACATATTCTTTGGTTGAAGACTAAGTCATGGGACTAATTCCTTCACTGAAACAAATCCATTGGTAGAAGATAAAAAAAACATGTTTCATTACATATTTCAAATTTCCAACGATTTTTGTTTGCTTGGTAGTTTATCTGCATTTCACTTTTCATTTTGTTCCGTTGCTAACTTTCTTGATATATAGTGCGTATATATATATATGTATGTATTTGTAAACACTTGGCTTCTCATTGTCTATCTTTTTATTTCACTACTTCTTTTTTATAAATTCCATATCATTGTTCTCGTGGTTTTGCTTATATTTTGACATTGATTTGCTGTATGATAAAGGAAGTCATTTGTCTACAGCCAACAAATCGATATGAGTTTGATTTCTTTTAAGTTAATGTATAATTACAATTTATAAAATTCAATTTGTCAATTTACATGCTAACTAATACTATTTTATTGCTACATGAAATGTCATAAGTTAATGGCTAGTGAAGGAAGCAGACGTGATCCTGCTTGGGAGCATGGCATTCCAATTGATGGCAACAAAAATGGAACAGTATGCAAATACTATGGACATGTGATGAAAAGTGGTGGAGTAACTCGCCTTAAATACCATCTTAGTGGTATGGATCCCTCACACAATGTACAATGTACAACATTGTGGAAGTGTGCCTCCTGAAGTAAAAAGTTACATAATTGGGTTACTAAAAGAAAAGCAAGAATGCAAGACCAAAAAAATAAATCGAGTGGAGGAGATTCATGCAGAATTACGAGGCCAACTTGGTACTGAAGCAACTGACGTAGACGAAGAGTCTGGTGATGATATAACATTCCCACCTGAAATGGATCCTTATCAAGAAAAAGAATATCGAGAAGCAATTCATGCTTCTAGAAAAACTGAGTGGGAAAGAAGTCATCTCCATAAAATTCCAGATGGGGCTCAAAAAGGTGAATCTAGTAGTCAAGGTAGACCAATGGTGCAACGAACATGAACTCTTAGAGAACCACAATCAAAGCTTGAACCAAGATTATAAAGTCATCTCAAGCAAGGCAAAAGATTATAAAAAATCTTTTTTCTAGAGGAAAGATAAAGAAAGGTATGGCAAAGCTTATAAGTAAGTTTTTTAGTTATAAAAATCTTCCAGCTAATAAAGCAACATTTCATCATTTCAAAAATTTAGTGACGGGATGTCAACAAGCAGGGACAAGTGTAGAACCCCTTTCCCCTTATGAGATTAAGACAAAATACCTGAATTTGGAGTTTGAAGAGATAAAAGAATATGTGAATAGTATGAGAGAAAAAAAGGAGACTGATGGTTGTACAATCATGTGTGATGGATGGACAGGTCCCACAAAAATGTCTATCATCAATTTTATGGTGTTCTCCAAAGGTAAAACAATTTTTTTTTAAATCTGTTGATGCTTCAAATTTGATAAAGGATCATGCATACATATATGGCCTGTTGAAGCAAGTGATTGCAGATGTGGGGAGACAAAATGTGGTACAAACAATAACAGACAATGGCTCTGCATTTCTTAAGGTTTAAAAAAGTTAATGGAGCGTTATCATTTGTATTGGACTCAATGTGCAGCACATTGCATTGATCTTATATTTGAAGACATTGGAAAGAAGGAGCAAGTGGCTAATGTGATCAAACAAGCTAGAATGATCACAAATTACATCTACAATCACAATTGGTTACTAGCAAAAATGCTTGAAACCTACAAAGGAGATATTGTTCGTCATGGACTTACACGATTTGCAACAAACTATCTTGCACTTAATAGTTCGTCATGGACTTGCACTTAATAGTTTGATTAAAAAGAAAGCAGGACTAAAGCAGTTATTCACATTTGATGATTGGGCATGCCACACGTATAGTGCATCAAAAACATGTCAAAAAGTAGAGATGATAGTGCTTGATCATACTTTTTGGGATCAAGCACAAAAGGTGTGTGAATTTTTTGAGCCATTATACAAGATTTTATGTGTTGTTAACACTGAGGTCTATCCAACAATGGGAGCAGTGTATGAGTTGATGAGTGTTGTTAGAAAGGAACTTGGAAAAAAACATGGTGCAAAGTGGTTTTTAAAGATCATCAACGACAGGTGGGATAAAACTTTAGGTCATCCATTACATGCAACAGGTATGACTTTCTTAATTTATATGAACTATTATTTATAGTTTTTCACATTATTAATTAAACTAAAGTACTTTTTTTTTCCTTTTTTTATACAGCTTATTATTTGAATCTACAATACTAATATAGATCTGGGGTAGGGAAAACTTTAAACTTATAAAGGCAGTGCATGATGTATACTCTATATTATACCCCAAATCAATTGCAATTGACCAGTTTGGAAATGAGATATTGTTTTAATAGTTTGTTAATGTACTATATTTAAAGGGTGTAAAACTTAATTTAATTTTATTATGAGCTTACATATTTCAAAGATGCAAGCAAAGAATTTGCAAAGCCAGCAGCAGTTGCTGCTTGAAATGTGATGTCTCCTGGTAAGTCCAATAATATTTCATTTTTTGATAATTAAGTCCAATATAATTATATTTGAAACAACCAAATTTTTATTTATACATCTATTGTTTTATGATAGTTGAAAGGTGGGTGGGTTATATGTGGCGATAGTGCACCTACTGTTAGAAAATTGGCTATGAAAGTTTTATCACAAACGGCCTCATCCTCTGCTTGTGAACGAAATTGGAGCACTTTTTCATCAATACATACAAAGTAAAGAAATAAGCTAGCATATAGTAGAATTAAGAAACTAGTATATTGCTACTATAATATGAAGCTGAAGTTTAAGAGATATGGAAGCAGAAGAAGAAAACCAACAAGCATTTGATCCAACAACAATCTTCAATGCTATTATAGATGATAGTGATAAAAAGGGTAACCAAGTATATCAATGGATTAAACCAGTGCATTTAGATGATAATGAAGGGAACCCTGACCCAAAAATTGCTCAACAAGCTAAAGAAAAAGGTATAAATGTTCAAAAAGTAATTGCTGAAGAAGTAGGCTCTAGTAGTGCTGATTCTTTTGAAAATCTTATAAGACAGCCAACTATAACTCCTAGTCCTTCGGCCCTTTCCAAAAGTACAGGTTTAGAATTTCTAACTATTGATAGCGACTATGGCTCAAGTGGCAATATCAATAGATGCACTGGTGAAGTTAAAAGTGGTTACAAAAGAGAGTTACCAATTCAACAGAGATTGAGTCCATTCCCTGGTGAAGAATATTAAACTCATGCAACTCAAGATGAGGATCATGGAAGTAGAGAAGGTGGGCCAAGAATTGGTGCTATAGGAAAAGATTATAAGCGCAGAGAAAGGGGTACAATGGGAATATCACAATAAGAAGATGAATCTTTTTCTACAAATTTTGGATCAATGAGGATTAAAAGTGACTATAACCCTTATTTCATGGATGGTTATGGAATGTTATCAAGTAATAACTCATGGATACATTCTCAAACTCAACCATAAGGGGCTAGTAGTTATGAACAAAGTCAATCAACGTCATATCCATATCATTACTATCAGCAAAGACAATCACATGAAATATTAGATCCATATGGTTGGCATGTTAACAATTACATACAAAATTATCAAGGAGACATGCCTTTTGATCAATATTTCTCTCAATACACAATTAGAAATGAGGATGCGGAAGAGAGTGAAAATTTTCAACCACCAAGAAATTCTATGTGGTATTGACTTATATTTAAGTAATCATGTACTTGTATTAGTATTCTGATTAATGAATAATTCATTACTTAATTAATAACATTTTTGTTCCTATCAGCGAGTATTATAAATCTCTTAATTATGATAAATATGATTTTCACTCAATAATTTTTAAATTTTTTAAGTTAAATTGATAAAGTATCTAATAAATAAGCATATCTTGAAATTTCATCAAAAATTTCCATATTTTTCTATAAATTTCTATCATTTCTTTTGTTTTTTTATCGATATCGATATTCTGTCGATATTTCCATCCATATTTCCGTATTTTGAACCTTCGATACTGATATTTTCATCATTGAGTGTGAGCCATATATAACATAATGCTATCCTGTGATAAGGACAACCAATATTTATGAAAAGACATTTTTGCCTTCATTTATTAGATTCATAATATGGTAAAATGGTCTTTTTGCTTTTTATAATTAATTGATATGTTTAAAAATGTATGTTATCTGTTTGATTTTTAAATGAAATTTATTGGTTTTAAATATTAATTTAGTTGTCAAAGATAGAATGGTATATTAAATATAAAAATATCTCATTATTATCTTTTTTAATTAAAATGGGATTAGAAACCTAGATTATTTAAACTCTTTATTTAGAGTTTTTATTTTTATTTTTTTACGTATTAGATTTTTGTGAAGGCAAAGAAATAGCGATAGAGCGATTCAAAAAAATAGAGATATCAATAGCTTTGTTTGAGAGAGATCAATGAAGAAGTAGAAAAATTGAAGCTACTGTAGAGATTATAGGTATGATCTCTATGTAGAATTGAATTATTTATTTGAATTTAGAACTAAGAGTTCTTTATATTTTGACGATTGCTTTCTTAGTTTAGATCAAAATTAAAGAGGATTTTGATTGCTAGAAGGAGATCATCAAGGTATTTTCTTAGCAATAAAATGTACTTAGGTTTGAAGTGTAGGAATCTATGTTCTTCTCCATGTTTGTATGCTAAGGTATGATTTAATGTTATGATATATGGTTAAATGAATTTGATTCTTAATGTGTTTTATGATGGGATATGATCTTTTTATGTTTTTATGTAGGATGATTTTTATGCTTAGAATTAAAGTGGTTAAAATTTTGTCTTTCTTACCTAGACACTATCTGTTCCGACTTGATTTTTGACCCTTAAACCAAAAATGTTTTGGGAACCCAATAAATCTTAGAAATAAGACTTACTAACAAAAATTTTCCAAATTGAATCATGTCAAAAAAAAGTTATATTTTAAATAAATGTAATCAATTTATCATTTATTTTATGGTTTTCAGATTTTAATTAGCCTTAATTTTGATATCATTATTAAGTAATTGTGTTTTTATTACTTTTAATAAGCTTGAAAAATATTAATTATCATTCATAGTACGAGATTTGAAAGTATTTAATTTTTATTTGAAAAGTTGTAAAATTTAGTATTTTTCATGCTTGATTTAGGAAGCATAATTATAGTGTATTACAAGCAAACATTATGAGGTCTAAGAGATATTTTCCTGTTGAAAAACTAGAAAAAAAAACAAAACAAACAATTTACGGCCCAACTCAATACACATGTTACACAAACCCAATCCCTTCCTCATTAGATAATCTGGTAAATCAGAGTTTTATAGGTGGGTCCAACATTTTATAATGTATATCAATTTGCGCAAAATAAATGTCAAACACGGGTTAAGTGTGAGCCATATATAACATAATGCTATCCGGTGATAAGGGCAACCAAACAAGCCCTATAATTATTAGACAATAATGAATGGAAAAAAATTTCAAAACCTATCTTTTCTTTTGGTCTTTGCTAAGACAGTCTGGTTGCAATGTTCGTGCTCTGCCATATGTGATATTTTAGATTCTACTAATCTTAACGATTAAAAATAAAATAAAAAACTTTTTTGGTTACCAGGATAATATATTTATTGGTTTGTATTTGGTTTTGATAAGATCTAGTAGAATTGATCAAACCATAAAACTAAGAACAGAAAGAAGAAGAAGATTCAAGAACTTTGTTTAACATTCTCAAGAATGAATGCGTACTTATATTAGCTTTTAAGCTCAGTATATATACAGTAAGATAAACAAGTAACAAACTCTTTTAACCACTCTAACAGACACGTGCTTTGTTATAACAGAAGAACGTGACTAAGACTATGTAAGCATGCACTCTAATACACCCCCTCAAACTAAAGTTTGTGATTCAAAACAAACTTAAGTTTGGACAAAAAAAAACATGCAGAACATACACTCGTTTAATCTGAATCTACTGCTGAAGATTTCATTTGAAGGCTGTGAGAAAAGATTCAATGCAGATTATTCATTACTTTAAGTCGAGACCTCAAATAAAGAAAACGAGTTGTTCCCAAGGCTTTAGTAAACAGATCAGCTACCTGCTCTTCAGTAGGTACATATCTTATTTCCATGAACTTCTCAAGCACCTTGTCCCTAACAAAATGTAAATCGATTTAATATGCTTAGTTCGTTGGTGCAAAACAGGATTACATGCCAAGGCAACAACACTTAAATTGTCAGTCCAAACAATTGGTGCTGTAAAACACAGCTACAATTCAGTAATAAGATTTCTTAGCCAACACAACTCAGATGTAACATGAGCAATGGATCTGTACTCAGCCTCAGTGCTAGATCTGGCTACCACAATTTGCTTTTTGGATCTCCATGAAATTAGATTAGGCCGCAAAAACACAGCATAACCCCTGGTTGATCGTCTATCATCATGATCACTAGCCCAATCAGAATCAGCAAATGCATGAAGAACAAGTTTTTTAGAAGCATGAATTTTAAGACCATAATCAATAGTACCTTTCAAGTATCTCAGCAACCTTTTACAACTTTCCCAATGAGCTGTAGTAGGAGCTCTGAAGTACTGACTTAATTTGTTAACAACAAATGAGATATCTGGCCTTGTGATGGTTAGATATTGCAATGCCCCAATAGTGCTTCGATAGACATCTGGACAACTTAACACATCTCCTATAGTTGCAAACAAAGGTTTGCTTACTATCATAGGAGAAGGATAGCTATTAGCACCATCCATTTTGGTCTTTTTCAATAAATCTTGAATATATTTAGATTAAGTCAAAAGCATAGAATTTTGACTTCTTGTGACTTCAATACCTAAAAAGAAATTCAAATTTCCCATGTCTTTAAGAGAAAATTGAGTACTAAGAGTATTTATAAGACTTTGTATGGTTGTCAAGTCTAGACCAGTAACAATGACATCATCCATATAGATCAAAACCAACATATACGAAGTAGATGTTTTCAGAACAAATAATGATGAATCGACAACAGAATTCTTAAATCCTTGTTGAACTAAAGACCCTTTCAGCTTATCAAACCAGGCTCTTAGAGCCTGTTTTAATCCATAGAGAGCTTTAGTCAATTTACAGACATGAAAAAGCAGTGTAGCACTCTCATAACCTTGAGGTTGTATCATATACACCTCCTCTTTCAAATCTCCATTTAGAAACACATTATTAAAGTCTAGTTGCTTGATTGGCCAGTTTAAAGAAACAGCAAGGCTTAGAACTAACCTTATTGTTGTTGGTTTCACAATAGGACTAAAAGTTTCATTGAAATCAAATCATGGCTGCTGATGAAAGCCTTTAGCCACTAACCATGCTTTGTACCTTTCTATAGTACCATCAGCATGTCTTTTGATTCGAAAAACCCACTTATGGCCTACCACATTCATATTTGGGTAGTAGGGTACCAAAGTCCATGTGCCATTCTTTTGAAGAGCATCATATTCAAAATTCATAGCCTCTCTCCATTTTGGATGTTGTAAAGCTTCACGAATTGTAGTTGGTTCTATACAAGAAACATCTTCTGAACCATTTGTGTGAGAAACAGTCAAAGCCTTAGGTTTGAAAATACCACTTTTTGACCTTGTTTGCATAGAATGATGAGAAGAAGCTTTCGTTGCATTGGGAACAGATTGAGTGGAGCTTGGATTTGTAGAGCCAGTAGATGGTAAATATGTAGGCAAATCATGATGTGATTGTGAAACATCATGAGATAGATCAGCTGCAGATGCTTGCAAGTCATATGATTGTGAAGTAGCAGATGTATCTTTAGCATGTAACTCATCTGATTTTGAAGTAGCAAATTCATCTTCAGATTGCAACTTATCTAAGTTGGAAAAATCAAGTTTTTTTCCAGAAGGGCTTTGAGCAATAACAGGATTAGATAGTGCTTGTGAGATTGATTCACTAGAAGATGGAGAAGCATATGAGGCTATAGTAGTGGCAATAATATGAGAATTTTAGAAGGTATGAAAGAAGAGTTAGAGGATCTCACAACCATTAAAGGAGCAGCATATGATAATTCAACAGCTTGTCTTCCTTTGAACCTGCCAGAAATGAACCCTAAAGCAAAAGGAAATTCGAGTTCATTAAAGTAACACTACTAGAAATATAAACTCGTCCAGATTGATCCAAACATTTATAGCCCTTATGACTGTCACTGTAGCCGATAAACACACATTTAGAGGTGTGAAAATCCAACTTATGCTTGTTGTAGGCTCTTAAGAAAGGAAAGCAAGCACATCCAAAAACTTTAAAGTGAGCTTAATCTGGAAGTTTATTGAACAAAACTTGATAAGGACTTTTGAAATTCAACACTGAGGTTGGAAGTCTATTTATAATATAAATGGCAGAACTAAAGGCTTCTCACCAAAATGTTAAGGGCATATTTGCATTGGACAATAGACATAAACCCATTTCAATAATATGTCTATGCTTACGTTCTGCCCTTCCATTTTGTTGATGTAGATGAGGACATGAATGTCGAAAAAGAACTCCAATACTATTCAAAAATGGGAGAAAAGCTTTGTATTCTCCACCCTAGTTAGATTGTAGACACATTAGCTTAGTTCCAAACAATCTTTCAGCCATAATCAGAAATTGTTTAAAAACTCCTAGAGCTTTTGACTTGAGTTTCAAAGGATAAACCCAAGTATACCTTGAGTAATCATCAAGAAAATGAATGTAATACTTGAAACCTTCTTTTGAACTTGTTGAAGTTGGTCCCCAGATATCAATATGAACTAATTCAAGAGGATGAGTAGCTCTAGAATTAGAAACAGGAAAGCTGCACATATGGCCTTTTCCAAATTGACAAGCTTCACAAAAAACTGAATTTTTATTCATCTTCAACTCTGGTTTATACAAAGAAATCGCCTTTTTAAGAACCAAAGAATATGCATGTCCTAACCTTTGATGCAGAATTTTCAAATCAATACCATTACTATTAGTAACAGCATCATTATTAGAAACAACCTGATTTGGAGATGTGCTAGTAACAGAAATGTTATTACTGATACTACCATCTTTATTTTGATAATGAGCATCACAACTACTACTTGATACATCAGTTTGTGAATCAGAAACTAAAATCCCTGACAAGATACATAAATTTTTATTATAGTTCTGAACAGATAGTTGAACTGAGGTTTATTTGTCTTGAGTTGTTGAGCATCTCTAATACTCCATCCAGCAGCACTTTTATAAGGCACTTGTAGTTTGTAGAGCCCATCTTCAAGTGTCATTCTGAGAACAACTTGACCCATCTGTTTGTCCTTAATCAAATAGTGAGTTTCATTAAATTCAGCTACCACATTATTATCCATGGTAAGTTTGGAGATACTCAATAAATTTTTTGCAATATTTGGCACAACTAGAATACCATTCAATAGTAGAGCATAACTAGGAGAGGTCAAGGAATGGATAAGAAGATTACCTATGCTTGTCATTTCAAGGCCTTGACCATTCCCAACAAGTAACTTGTTACTGCCATTATAGTCAACCTATTGAGATAAGTTGCTACCATTTGCAACAACATGATTTGTTGCACCAGAATCCAGATACTAGTTTGGATCCCCAACCAAAATTGGTGTAGCAGCAAGGTTAGCTGATAGTTGTTCTATGTTAAAAATGTCATTCTTAACACCATTCATCGTACTCATATTATTGCCAAATCTTTATGAAGTACCAAACTGAGAGAAGCCTGCTGGATTTATATAACCTGAGCTATTTGAAGGTAAAGCCTGAACATAATTTTGATTGTGTGCACCATAATTAAGAGCCATACCTCCTCTTAAATTTCCTGGATTTATAAATCCATAACCTGGATTCATACCACCTATCCTTTGAGAACTAGGATTAAAGCCAAAACCTTGTGGCACAGATCCATATGAATTCGAAGCATCAAAAACAGGACCTTGAATTTGAGAGAACTGAGCATGTAACTCCTTTGAACCAAAATTACCACCACCAGGATTAAAAACATTTGGTCCAATTCCTGAATTATACCCATTTTGAAAGCTATTAGTGTGAAATCCTCTTTGATTTTGTTAACCAGAGTTATAGTAACACACATTAGTAGTGTGACCCATCCTGTGAAAAATTTGACATTGTGGCCTGAAATTTCGACCACCTCTGCCTCTACCACGACTTCTACCAGAAAATCCACAATTTCTATTATCTTCTTGACTCATTTTTTCATAGTCAAACTTTTCAGAAGAATTATTGTGTGACCTAGGAAAAGAGTTAATATTTCCAAAATTGGAAGAACTAAGCAGAAAAGACACAATTGGAGTCACATGTAATTGATTTTGAAAAGCTGAAGCTAAATTGGTAGAATTAAACACTGCTAATGTATTATGTTGATCATGTTTAGTTTCATAATGTATGAGATAGTTCTTTATCTCTTGAAAAGTAGCTAGAGGAGGTCTACTCGTGTAATTCACAAATACAGTCTCATACTCTGGTCCCAAACCAATAAGAATACACATCACCAACTCCTTTGCAGAAACAAAGAAACCTCCAGCAGACATTTGATCTGCAATTTTCTTCATTTTCTTGCAAAAATCAATGACCTTCATTGAACCTTTCTTCATAGTTTGAAGTTGACTTTGAAGTTGAAGCATTGATACCTCTGATTGAGGAGCATAGGTTTCTTCAATTGAGGTCCAAATTCGTCGAGAAGTACGTAGTCCAACAATATCACCAAGTTCAGTTGCTGCAATCGCAGAAATCAACCATCCTAGAAGAAATTGATCTTGTAAGATCCAGATATGCTATTTTGTTGTGTAGGATATTAGATTTGCCTTAGAAATTTCTTTACAGCCAACAACAAAATCATGCATGAAATCTGGTTCATCTAGCAACATAAATTTATCCAATTGGTGACCTCGAAGAATTGGAACTATCTGAGACTTCCAGATAAGGAAGTTTTCATCATCTAGCTTCATGATATTACTCGGAAATGGCAATACCGTGATTATCGAACCAAAAAACTTTTTCGTAATTGACTTACTTTGTCTATCTACCATTGTTAAATCCTCAGAATCTTTTGATATGTGCTCTGATACCATGATAAGATCTAGAAGAATTTATCAAACCCTAAAACTAAGAACAGAAAGGAGAAGAAGATTCAAGAACTTTGTTTAACATTCTCAAGAATGAATGCGTACTTATATTAGCTTTTAAGGTCAGTATATATACAGTAAGATAAACAAGTAACAAACTCTTTTTGACAGGACCCACCCCGGAAATCCCTCCAGATTCTCCGGAGAGACTCCGCCTGAGGAAGATTCCACCAGAACCCTTCAGGGTAGCCGACAGAATCTTCCTCCGAAAAGGGGTTTAATAAACAATAAATCAATAAATAAGATGAAAAATAAAACAAGATATGCATCGCAACCAATATCAACTAGTAATACTGAAATAAATAATAAAACAGTATATGAAGTAGGTGGGAATGACAGAGCCACTAAGAATGATAGACAGAAAAATATAAATAATACAAATCCAACAATTAACGGAAATAAAGGAAAAGAGTCTAATACATAAGAAGAAGCGGTGGCAGAAGTCAAGTACAGATGCGATGCCGGCGGTAGCTCACGAGGACCTGCAGCTAGGACCTAGGGAACGGAGTTAAAACATAAAACGTGAGATATAAAATCTCTGTGAGTGCTCCTAGGTAACTACAAAATATAAGCTTAGTAGTTAAAATTATTTTCACTCAAACTTCACGCCACTCAGTTGAAAAGTTCCCCGTTTTGAAAATCATTTCGCAAAACCCTCGGTTTTATCCCCAAAATCATTAAATCATTATAAAACGGTTTATGGGGCAAAAACGTAATTTAAAATGATCATCGAAATCACGAATCAATCACTAAAACCATAAATATAATCTCAACAAGAGACATTTAAATTTATTTGTAAACATGTTTATATAAAATGGCAAGTAGAAACATTTGCTAAATCCAAAACCGATCTAAAACCAAATACCATGAGCTCCAACCCATAAATTTAAAATCGTATGAATCCAAAACCATATCCAAATCCATAAATCAAATCATATCAATCCAAATCATATAAATCAAATCCATATAAATCCAAATCGTATAAATCCAAACCATATAAATCAACCCAGTACCACATCACAGTATCATTGCTGTGTGACCCTCAGCATCCTGATGGCGTCACAGGCGGGGGGAGGGGAGTAAACTCATCACAACGAATCGGCGTCCCAAATCCGTCATGGCAGGATCCTCATCATCTCTCTCCCGACACGTGTCCGCAGCAGAGGATGGCATAATAATATAGCACGCACAATAATTCATACATCTCAATCATCATACAATACCGTGTGGTACTCCTCAAAATCATTTCTAAAATCATCCATGATATCATTAATTTTTCAAATCTTTTTATTTTAAACCATTTTGCAAATCCTTTTATTTTTAAACAATTTTCCAAAAATCTTCTATTTAACAAAATTTATGAAAAATAATCAAATATTTCGAGTATCAAAAATTTGCCCCAAAAATTTCTTAAATTTCACAAAAATCACATTTTTCTTTGAAATTACCATTTTTTACAAACTTGCAAAAATATACAAAATTTCATAAATCACCAAATACCATTTAAAACACCAATCTCATATAAAATTCCATTAAAATCACAAATGCATATATAGTTTCAAATCATTAACCATTTAAATCAGCAGATAATATATTTGATAAGCATACTTTAATATGCACAAGAAAAATCCAATCAAAACAAATCGTATGCGATCAAATCATAATAATATATAATTCCAAAATGTTTAGCAAATAAACGCACTCACAGGTCTGACGCGTGCTCCTGCTGGATCTCCGATCCAGCCCTCGAACGTGCACGAACACCTAAAATAAATTACCAAAACACTCTTTAAATTACCGAAACTAACCAACGGCTCAGAGGAGTCCTCTAAGTCTCCAATTACAAGATTAAAACACTAATTATAAGATTGCCTAGCAATTTCAGTAATTACAAAAATACCTAATATTTTTAGAAATTACGAAAATATCTCAAATCGGTAAAAATCTCCAAAATACACGGATTTTCTCGTTTCAAGTCCGATTTCAGCAAACTTTATACCGAAACGAAATTGAAGATGCAAGGAACGAGAATCTACCTTCAATTTCAGGATTCATCGCAGCAATTGATCGGAATCGGTCCCAGAAGATCGGACCTCGGCCGAGATTGTGCGTTTTCGAATCCGACCAAAATTAGATCAAATTGAAGGTATAGAAAGCTTGCCCACGACCCTAGGAATGCATTGGGACGGGAGGTGAGCACTCACTCGCCGGAAAAGGATGAGATCGGCGGCGGCGCGTGGAGGAAGACGGCGACGGCTGTGGGGGGCGCGTGCGACGCGTGTGGCGGTCATCGGAGCTCGGGAAAGTACAGATCTAGTCGCCGGCGCGGTCTGAAGCTCGTGCTGGTGGCTGTGTCGTGCCACTCTCCGGCGATCGGAATAGATCGGGGTGGAAATGTGGCGGTCGCGGTAGTTTTTCTGAGACTTCGCGGTCATTTTCTGCTGTGCTCTGATGGTTTACTAGGTCAATATCGGTACCAAAATGTAGATCGTCGCACCAGCTTTCCAACGGTACCAAGCACGCTCCCTAACTCCACCGGAACAGTGAGATCCGGCCGGCCAAAGATGGTGTCGCGACTGTGCACAGTTGCGCGGGCTCTCAGTTTCGCTGTGATTTTCGGCGATCTGGGTCATTTCACGGCGAACCACCAGTACGGGGAGGAAGAGAAGGTTGCCGGCTTCGATCTAAGGGTGGTTGTCGGCCAGCTCCGGCCACGGTGTGGTGGCTGTCGGCGTGGGAAGGTTGCTCGGTGAAGGTGGGAGAGGAGGCGTCGGGGGGGGTGGGGTGTGCGTGCGTGGGAAGTTTCCAGAAATTTTAAAGATGCAGACAGGGGCAAACGGTCATTTCTCACCCATAAATATCAATCTTTGCCAAATTACCAAAAAGCCCCTCACACTAAAATGACCATAACTTCCTGGTCTTAACTCCAAATCAAACGTACTACTAGTCTATAGACTCGTATCGACAAGCTCTACGCAACGGTACCAAAATTAAAACCGAAACACAACCACACAAAAAGTCAACTCTGGGCCCACTTAAAATCAAACTGGTCAAACTTGAAAATTTTACTATTTTTCTCAAAACGGAATGTTACACTTTTAACCACTCTAACATACACCTGCTTTGTTATAACAGAAGAAGCACGTGACTAAGACTATGTAAGCATGCACTCTAATAGGTTTCAATTATTTATTTATGTAGAATTTCTTTTTTTTTTCTTTTTATAATGTATGAGAAAAAATTAAACTATAATTAATCAAATAGTATTATTATCAAAACAAAAATTTGAAAATTATTGGACAGGGGATGAATTGGGTTGACGCAGCTTCACCTNGTATCGACAAGCTCTACGCAACGGTACCAAAATTAAAACCGAAACACAACCACACAAAAAGTCAACTCTGGGCCCACTTAAGATCAAACTGGTCAAACTTGAAAATTTTACTATTTTTCTCAAAACGGGATATTACACTTTTAACCACTCTAACAGACACCTGCTTTGTTATAACAGAAGAAGCACGTGACTAAGACTATGTAAGCATGCACTCTAATAGGTTTCAATTATTTATTTATGTAGAATTTCTTTTTTTTTTCTTTTTATAATGTATGAGAAAAAATTAAACTATAATTAATCAAATAGTATTATTATCAAAACAAAAATTTGAAAATTATTGGACAGGGGATGAATTGGGTTGACGCAGCTTCACCTGTGACCGGCCCAATGAAATTTAGCTCATTTAGTATTTCCATTTTTGTGAAAAACAAAAGAAGTAAACCATTTTTTAATAAATTATTAGGGTTTTTGCTGGTCCTAAAACCCCGAAAGCCTCAGGAAGAGCTCGTCTTCGATACCTGCATCCTTTACCAGATGGCGTTTTTCTCGAGCTTTCGACGCGTTCTGGGCGGATCGTCTTCTGCATCGTCGCTTCTTCAATCTCATTTCGAATCGATTCGTCACAGCTCAACCCTCACATCCCCAAAACTGTTCATTAGCGGTACGTCTTGAATCTCCTCCATTGGCTTTCATAAATCCTTCAAAATTTGCTTCATAAGAACTTTATATGGATTAACTTATTGCGCCGATATTTGAGTGCTTGTGATAGTAATGGTATCATTAACATGATTTTGGAATTAAAGACTAATTTTTTTGGACTGGCTGGTGGGCAAACACTTTTGCTGCCAATACTCTGGGTTGGATTAATACGTTTGGGGTAGCATTTCTTATAACTCGGTCGGAGATGGGCAAGAACATTGAGACCTGTTGTTGTAAAATAGCTCAAAAATTGCAAATAGAATTGTTATTCAAGAAACTTTGCTCACTATTCCAAATTATCTTTTAGTGCCCAAGTATGAGAATGAATATTTGGAGTCTTGGAGATATGTTGTTGTTTGATGTATCGTTAGAACCATTAGAGAATGATAGCAACTTGCATTTGCAATTTTTAGTTACTTACCATATCTAGTACTAGATGTATGCACTTTTGCTAATAACTTAAAACATGTCTGATTGGTGTATTTTAGTTGGCTTTGTGATTAGTTTGAGATGACTATAATAATTGATGATGATTAACTTTCCCAGTTTGATAAGAAATGGAAAATATTAGTGACCTGTGGAAAATTTCTTAGATGATGTTTGCCTGATGCGTGAGTAAAACAGTTTCTGAAATTAAGAAGTACTTTAAAGTAGAGGGGTGCTTATTTATGGAGTTGAAAGGGAAAAAAATTATGACTTTTAACCTTGACACCATGATGTAAATCACAATTTTCACTGGGTTTAAGACACTAGCTTGCCTGAGAAATTAAAAGAAGTAAATAGTATACAAGTATATTTCATAGAATGCAAAATTTTCTTAGGCGATCTGGTTTCTGTCTATAACTGAAGATATTAGCCACTAACTATATAGCTATTTTTACTAAATGTGTGAGTTTTGAAAGCTGAGTGCCATCCTCATGCAATTAACAGGTCTTTCAAGATTAACGACAGACGAAAAGCTCAGAGAGGCATTTTCTTCTTTTGGGCAGATTCTTGATGGTAAAGGCAACTTTATTCTCCTAAAATTCTTTCTTAGCCTGTGAAATCCTGACTTACTGTTTGTGATCCTCTGCAGCAAAAGTTGTAACTGATAGGGTCTCTGGAAGATCAAAGGGGTTTGGTTTTGTTACTTACAGATCCATTGAAGAAGCTGAGAAGGCAAGAGAAGAAATGAATGCAAAATTCTTAGATGGATGGGTTATTTTTGTTGATCCTGCCAAACCAAGGGAGCCTAGACCCCCCCCTCAACCCCAGTTAGAATCTTCTGAACCCGGTTTCACATCGAACAAGACTATTGGATGGTGTGGATGATTTCATTAGACGCTTTGGTAAATCTCATTTTGATGGAACCATAGTCTTAAAGGCTATTTAATCCCTATTTATTGATTCAAATATAGGTGTCACATTGATGTATTTGAAAGACTGAATATCAATTTGGGTCAGAGGGAAATCTGATAAACTGATTGTGTTTAAATATCTGGGGACTGAGGAATCCTGTTAATCCTGTAATTAGTTTGATTTGGCTTTCTTCTGGACCATTGTTTCTTTTGTGCTTAACCTATATGTTGACAAGGTAAACATAATTATATGACCATTGAGAGAATTGCTTTTGGACTACTTTCTTATTGGTTTTATGATTTATACCCTATTTCTTTTACTGTGTTAAGCATGCTCAATTCGTTTAGTTTACTAAAATGAATGTATTTCTACGCCTTCCATACGTTTTGGTACTGTAGGTGTGAAGTATCTAATTGGGGATATTTGCTGAGACGGCTCATTATCATTTCTCTGGTTTTTCAGTTTTAAAGCTTGTCTGCTTTTTTTTTCCTATTTTTTTGACCAAAAAAAAAGGGAAAAGAAAAAGAAAAAGAGAAAAAATGAAGAAGAAAACGTTCTCTTCCAATGCATTTCTCTTTTTCTAATTCAAAGCTGAAAATTGTAAAATCAAGAGAAGTAGTGTGTCATACTAGGAAAAAAGCACTGTTGTATGGCATGCATGACTGACTTTGTAAATTGTAATATAGCTTGCTAAATCTTCCATCCTGATTCAGTAGCTTTCCATCCTCCCACTTATTGATGGGATTTATATGCTATTTTTCTAAATTAAATTTTGAATATAAAAAAATTAGTATATAATTAAATATATTTAATTAGTACTTGTCATTTAGCATAAGTTTTATATTGGTGACAAATAGTGATATACTATAACAAATGATCTTGAACAGTTTTAATTATGGAATAATAGCATTTGGATAAGAGATTAATACAATTTGAGAATGAAAAATCTTTATTTTTGGAACATGGGTTTTACATTGGTGACAAATAATAATACTCTATGTAAAACAATCTTGAACAGTTTTTTTGTTTTTAATCGAATAATAGCATTTGCATAAGAGATTAACCCAATTAGGTAAATAAAATTTTGTTTGTTTTCCAGCAGCTTCGCATTTACCAATCCAAAGATTTACTGTAATCTTACAAATCAATTTTAACAGTATATTTCTACCATGTTTTGTTTAGGAAAAATTTCAAATATGCCTTTTGACTTATAGTATAATTTCAAATACAATTTTATTGTTTCATATAATACATAAACATCCATTTGCGTTAATAAAAATCTGTTAGATATAACGATATAAAAGTATTTTAGTCTTTTAATTTTATAATACTTTTCTCTCTCCTCCCACCATATCTCTCATTTAATTTTTTTTTCTCTCTTTCTCTCTCTCCTATATTTCTCTCTTATTTTTCTCCTTTTTTTCCCTTATCCTCTCCTCGATTTCTCTTTTTTTTTTTCCCCTCTCCTCTATATTTCTCTCTTCTCTTCCGATTTCTCTCTTCTTTATTTTTTTTTCCCTTTTTCCCCTCTCCTCTCCCCAATTTCTCTTTTATTTTTCTTTTTTTCCCTTCTCTTCTTTATTTCTCTCTTTTCTTCTGATTTCTCTATTCTTCTTTCTTTCTTTTTTTCTCTTTCTGGTTTATCTTATTTCTCTCCCTTTTCCCCCTTATCCTTTCTCCGATTTCTCTTCTTCTTTTTTTTCTCCAGTTACAAAGAAATGAGAGAGAGAGCATGGGAAAAATATAAAAAAAAATTGATAGGGATGTTTCTAAGTTGGTGGGATCCGATTTGAATATAGGTGTGTTTTAGAATTTTTTTTTAATTATTTGTGTTTTAGATTTCAAAATGTAAATAAAGCAGAAAAAAAAAAAAAGATAAAGAACAGAAAGGTAGATTGAGATTTCATGGTTTTGCATTTTTTTTTTTGCATTTGGATTCAATTTTTCTTCGTAAAAAGCCTCAGATTTTAAGTTTTGGTTTTTTTTTTTTAAGAGGAGAATGAAAAAGAAAATCGGAGAGAAGAGAATAAAAGAGAAAAAAAGAGAGAAATATAGGAGAGTAAGAAAAAATTAAAAGAGAGATAGGGAGGGAAGAGAGAGAGATAAGTTATGCTTATTGAAAAAAAAGATTGATAAATATTTTTTTTTTCAAATTTTCAAAATTTATTATTATTTTAATTAATACAAATATATTTTGGATATTTTACCCTCTGATAGGGACTTGACATGGACAGTAGTGTTAAGTCATAACTCTGTAAATGGTGTTTATACATTATAAAAAATAATAAAATTGTATTTAAAATTATACTAAAGTTAAGAAATGTATTTGAAATTGTCCATTTTGTTTATTATTATTGGAAGAACTAAAATTATTTTGTTATAAAATATGGGGATTACTAGGTGAATATTTCTGAAATCTAAATATATAATTGAGAGGTTTTCTATTCCTATTTTTTCTCACTACATCCTAACACCTTTGTCTTGTCTATATTCAATTATTTTTCAACAATTTTTACTCTTTATCTAAAAGGAAAAAAAAACAATTTTTTCTATTTTTTTTTTCCATTAATTTACGTCAAAATATTGGGGTGCACGTGGACATTCTACAGTAAAAGTCCGTCAAAACTCAAAAAGTCCCACTCACCGAGACAGCAATCCAACGTTAAAGAACTCAAAACCCTAAAAACCAGCAGCAGAGAGATGTATCAGTGTCTTCCTCACTACGTCTGTGCGAAATTCCCTGCAATGCAGGGCCCCAAGGTCGGTGTCGTTCTCATCGGTGGTTTAGAAGTTTCCGTTTGGTTGCCCAGAAAATATTTGCGAAATTAAAAAAAAAAAAACAATTTTCGTGTTTTTCTGTTACCATTAACTAGTACAAACTAGTAAAAGAACTGATTTCACATGAAGTTTGTGAAGCTTCTTTGTTCAAAGAAAGTTTTTTATTATTTATTTATTTATTTTATAAATACTACCAAAACCTGTATTGGTTCAGATGGAGATGATGCTTTTTTATTTTTTATTTTTTTCTCCGGCTCGCTTGGTTCGTACCAGTTGGATATGAGAATTCGTGCCGTTTCGGTGAGTGGAAGTGAGGTGTCCAATCTCATTCCAGCAGCACCCATTTTTCTACCTCAAGGACCTTGGAATCAGGTCAGCCACTATTTATTTATTTTAGTGTTTGCTTGGTTTGGTTTGCTAAAATAAAGTTCACATTTTGAAATTCCTGACAGTGAGGAAATTACGAATGCATTTTTGGTTAGTGATTTTGAAACATTCCTCTTATTTTTTTGGAGCAAAATGTTGTTTGGATTTTGATTCTAGTACACAGGTATGAGCTGAGATTGTGAGATATATAATAACTATTAGATATAATTTGTTGCATAGTTTACATAATTACATTTACTGATGAAATATATAATTTATAATAACTATAATGGGCTGAATGTATAGATTCCTGGAGGAGTTACGGCTGCAGAAGGATTCAAAGCTGCGGGCATGTATGGTGGATTACGTGCCAAAGGCGAGAAACCTGACCTTGCACTTGTCACCTGCGATGTTGATGCCACATCTGCAGGTTAGCTTTCACCTTTCTCAATCATTTTTGCAGCTACGGGTTGGAAGTTGATTGAAATTGTTAGTTGCATGTAGTAGACAAATTTATTATAGATAATGGATAACTAATTTTATTGTTCATTTATTTCAGGGGCATTTACTACAAATGTTGTTGCAGCTGCACCAGTTTTATACTGCAAAAATATTTTGAATGTTTCGAAAACGGTACAGTAGACCAATATATTTGTGTTTAAGTAGTGGTCTATTCGTATAACATCTGCGATTCTTTGTTATGTTTTAACTATTGTTGTTATTTGCTAATTACTATTAAAAAACTTGTCAGGCACATGCTGTTTTGATAAATGCTGGTCAAGCCAATGCTGCCACGGTAAGGTGTCATAATGTTCTATTACTGTATATGAACTTAGTGTAATGTGGCTAAGAGACCTTGCAATGATGCCCAGGGTGATGCAGGTTATCAAGATGTGATAGAATGTAGCAATGCCTTGGCTAAGGTGCGCAACCTTTGGCATGTTTTGATTGTAGGAGGCTTTGAATAGTCTGGATACTGATTATTTATGATTGTGGATCTTTGTACTGCAGCTACTTCAGATGAAGCCAGAAGAAATTCTAATTGAATCCACTGGTGTGATTGGTCAAAGGATAAAAAAGGTTACACTTAGCCAAGATTAAAATGTTTTTCTCTCATGCTTGTCAAAACTTATGTGCACTCTGAAGTCTAAAAGATTGGTTTTTACCTTGAAACCTGCGTGGATGAACATTAACCAGTTATTCTGTTTGGTCAGTTATATTTTTGTTATAATAGTAATTCACACTTTTGATCTCTTGTGCAGGGGCCACTGCTAGAGTCACTCCCTAAACTGGTTAATTCACTTTCATCATCAACTGAAGGGTAAAAAATTTTATTTTTATCTAAATACATTAAATGACACTTTTCATGTTTCCTACTTGTTATACTTATTTACTTCTTTATATTTTTCCTTTTCCATTTCTTTCCTGGAAACAATAGGAGTTCTCTTTTTATATGTACTTTTTGTTTGAAAATTTTTGTATGATCTATTCTCTATGGTTATTAGTATTTTCACATTACCTTTTGGTTTTCTTTTCTTTTTATCTAATAATAGGTCTCTTTTAATTGCCTTTTTGTTTGAACATTCTTGAATTATTAGTGCGTATGCAGGGCAGATGCTGCAGCAGTGGCAATTACAACAACCGACCTTGTTAGCAAGAGTGTAGCAATTGAATCTCAGGTGTGCACAAACGTGTTTCCCATATAATTTTTGTATTATCATGACTTTGACATATGGATATTGGCTTGGAGATTCTTTTGGTTAAAATGGATGGTGCTAGCTTAAAACAAAAGTAGTGGCACCAAAAATAGCTTCATGTGTCGGGGCTTGTGGAAAGTTCATATAATAGCTTCATTTCATATCAAAAGAGCTTGACCTCTGTAGAGTTCTTGGCTTCTTGTGATTGAAACTCTTAGGTATCACTTACTAGAACTCCAGCTACTAGCCTAGCTAAGATTTGTGAATTACACAGATTGGAGGAAGAACTGTAAGAATTGGGGGGATGGCAAAGGGTTCTGGGATGATCCACCCAAATATGGCTACCATGCTTGGTGTAAGTATCTTCTGATGCTCTTCTCTTTTGGTGTATAGAAAAGCACAATTATATAATTCTATTTTTAATCAATATCTGCTCTAGGTGATAACAACTGATGCCTTGGTTACCAGTGAGGTTTGGAGAAAAATGGTTCAGGTCGCCGTAAACCGAAGCTTCAACCAGATAACTGTATGTCAAATCTTTACTTTTATTTCATTCATTTCTGAAATGCTCCTGATACTTATAATTGGGCATCATTTTAGCTTAGAAGGATTAGATTTAGTGCATCTTACTTAAAAGCGCACACAATCCTTCATGCTAATTTTTCTGGTTGATCGTAACTGTATATAAGATGCTTGGTCCTTCAATCTTCTTCTCATTGGCCATCATTTTTAGCTTAAAAGGATTATATCTGGTATATCTTAAAAAGCACATATCCTTCATACTAATTTTTTGGCTGACCATAAATGTAGATAAGATGCTTGGCCTTCTATCTTCTTTTTCTTCTTCATGATTGAAAGGTGATTTCCTTGCAGGTTGATGGAGACACCAGTACTAATGATACTGTCATTGCTTTGGCCAGTGGGTTATCTGGATCCACCAGGATATCTTCGTTGAACAATCACGAGGCAATTCATCTCCAAGCATGCCTTGATGTGGTAACCTTAAATGACATTCAACTTCCCTATATATGTTTAGGGTAAACTATGCTAGCATCCTCACTGTTCACAAGTTTTGCAGATGTGCCTTTATATTTTCAGAAATTACATATACTTCTTAATTTTCATTTTAGTTTCACCATCCTCCCACATGCGTGCAAATTTTTGAAATTCTTATATTTATAACTTCAATATGCAAAAGGGATAAGAGGTGTTAAAAAATGAAATGTTCAATAGGTGGTCTCTAAGTTCTGAAGTTTCAACAAGTTTCTGTTTTCTGACATTAAAAGAGTGCTTCTATTTATTCTGTTAGTTTAAGGAGCTGAGATTTATGCAATGTGCCTATTACTTTAGGTTCCAACTTAGATTATGCAACAGGTGATGAGTTCAATTTATTTAGTGTTCTACATATTTATGTTCTAAATTCCAGGTAATGCAAGGTCTTGCCAAATCAATAGCATGGGATGGAGAAGGAGCAACATGCCTAATTGAGGTTTGTGCCTTATTCTTAGATTAATGCAGAGCTTAGTAACTGCTCCAAATTTATAGAAAATAGGACTGCAGAGTTCATCATTTGAGCCAAGTTTTCCTAGAATAGTTTCTTACACATTTTGGATAATATTTCTTTAGTCCTGATGCTTTTCTATTATAAATTTTTGTAGCATAAAGCAATTTTAGAAAATTTTCCTTGTAATGTTCCCTGTTGTTTACAGTTGTAGAAAAATTATTCTAATTGTTCTATGTTTTGCATATCAAGCATTATCTTGTCTATGCTCAATGTGGTGCCTGGTCAGAGTCATTGGATGGTACTTATGAGCTTGTGCCTGTGCACTTGCATTAAAAAATTCACTGAAAATATTTATCTAATTCTAACTTGGATCTTTAGGTTACAGTGTCAGGGGCAGATAGTGAGGCTGAAGCAGCAAAGATAGCACGGTCAATCGCATCTTCTTCACTTGTAAAGGCATGATTTCCAATTTTTATAGCATTTCTGATGCTTTAGTTTAGCAATTTCTAATACACTTCCGGCATTGTTAACCAGGCTGCAGTATATGGCAGAGATCCAAATTGGGGTCGCATTGCTGCTGCTGCAGGCTATGCAGGAATCTCCTTTCACCAAACCAAGCTTCAAGTATTGCTGGGGAACATTTTGCTCATGGAGGGTGGGGAGCCACAACCATTTGACAGGTATTTAATGACTCCTTTGCAATTTGCTTTTGAAAATAACAAAGAATTGGTGATCTCTTTTTCTTTTGCTTTTACTATTTTTTTATAGTATTCCCTCCCTTCTATTTTAGTCACTGATATGATGCTGCTCTAGACTTCTTTCACTGTCTAAAACCATCTGTGCAGAATGCATCTATAACTCAATAACATTCTGCATGACAATTCCTTTACCAATTTAGGAAGGATTGGTATACTCGAAACTTAATTGAATTCTTGATTTCTTGAGAAACATTACTGTTGAGAAAGCATTCAGTTCATAATTAAATGTTTGTTACTGTTAAATTTCCAACCAACAGTTTTGTGTGCCATTGCAATCCATAATCTGTCACTGACTTTTATTGTCAATTCTGTAGCTTGTTACACTTCAAATGTTTTGTGGTTATACTCCCTTCTGTTAAGAAAGCTTTTTTTAACCTTAGGTTTTGTATTTAAGTTCCAGACCTTCACTATGTTTCCAATCCATTACATGTCCTCAAGGGATCACACCTAACCTAAGCTGTCTAGTTAAGTTCAAGTACATTTTTATATCCACTGTGTTCATTTTTATTGACTTGGATACTAGTTTAGAATGGTGGATATTATACTGATATTCAAATTTCAGACCGGAAACATTTGTCAAGCCCCTTTACCCATTGGCATGTTATGTTTTTTCCTTATCAGTATGTCTTCTCATAGACCACTATACTTGATCTAGTGTCTAAGTGAGCTGGAAATTTTTTCAGGGCTGTAGCTAGTAACTATCTCAAGAAGGCAGGCGAGACCCACGGAACCGTTGAAATTAACGTGTCTGTAGGTAAGTTTCTGACACCATCTCAAAGCATATTCAGTATTGCAGGAACTATGCAGCACTTTAGGCTTTAAGTAGATAACCGCAGTTGCAAATACAAAGAGATATAATGTTTAATACAGAGAGATAATGGGATTAACATATTTGTAAATAAGTAGAGCCTCTTTACATCCATATTTGTTCTTGATCATATTTTGATTGTCTTTGTCCACTTTTCAACAGGTGATGGACCAGGATGCGGTCAAGCATGGGGCTGTGATTTAAGCTATGATTACGTTAAAATAAATGCAGAGTACACAACATAGGAGTACCTTATAAGGCACTCTTGATTTCTGTAACCTAATTCCACCCTTTACCAGATGTTAAAACATATAAACCTTGAATCAAACTTCTAATTAATCAACAAACACCTTGTCCGTTTTAGCCACACTTTGTACTGCTCAAAAATATCTTACGGCCTACAAATCAATCTTCCTACTTGCAATTCCATTTTATTAAGAAATTTAAGTGTAAGATTTTATTAAACACTGAAAAATGGCTCAACGAGTTATGTGAGAACATAGAGAAAGAACACGAATGCAGCAATGAAAGGCCAAAATCTTTATGTGATTCGTGCTTCGTCAATTATTCTCAGCCAGGTGGAGAGTCTAAAGGGAAAACTTAAGCCTCATTTGTGTTATATCTAAAACTAAAATTTCCATGTTATAAGTATAAATTTTTCATTTTTGAATAAAAAATTTACAAAAATTTTTCATTTATAAAGTTTTTAAAAATTATTGACAAATTGAATATTTTATAAATTTATAAACTTAGAACTTTATAAATTTTTAAAAGTCTTAATTGAATACTTCATAATTTTTATAAATTTTTTAAAAGTTCATATTAAATACACTGTGATTTTATAAAAAATTTAAAAATCTGTATTAAATATATTTAAACTTTATAAAAATTTAGATTGGACGATAATCTATTGGCTTGAGGTATGCGAGGCCTACAGACGGTGTGTTTAGTAGTGCTTTCGTAACTTTGTTTTCTTTTTTTTGGTAAAAGTAGTCCTTTTGTAATTTGAAATGCTATCCAGCAGTGTTTTTCATCCCAAAGGAAAAATTAAATGTTTGGTTACAAACTAACAAGTTACTTTATTGTACTACAATTTTTCAATAAATGAATTAAGTGCAACATTTATTGGAGCACCTAAAATGCTTCTTTTTTTTTTCTTGATGTCTCTTCTTTTGCCATACACAGCGCTTTTAACAGGTTCAATCTGTTTCTAATTCCAATTCAATCCTTAAGGAAAATTAATAACAAGAAGCTTTTACGCTTTCATGAAACACTAAACTGGGCTGAGCCAGTTCTGTGGGAACAGATGTTCACCACCAAAAGACAAGATTGCCGGAAGGCCAAAATCTTTAAATTGCCTCACAAACCAGACGGCAGTAAAATTCTATTTACAAAGTAGAAAACATCCTTTATATCAAGCAAAATAATCACTGCACACTGTGCACCCACATTACTAGTACCAAGAAAAGACCATATGAGGTTCTACTACCACTAGTCAACAAAACCCATTTAAAAACAAATCCACTGATCAAGCAAACCATTTCGAATTTTACTTATTTATACACAAGCAGGCATTTCGCTGAAATACCGTGGCCTCACAATGCTTCTGCAACCGGGTAGTGCATGTTAGCAAGCGATTTCTTCAAGAAAGAACTCCCACAATATGATTGTGGGTCTGGACTACCAACTGTCATATCATCAAATCCATCATTAGCCTCCTCTATTCTCACACAAGTATCCAATGGCTTATAACACCTATCAGAACTCCCAACTGGTTTTCTTTGTTGCTTCTTATCTTTGCCTCGTGAAGAGTTCCCCCTTTGCCCTTTCTTTCCATCCTTCTTCCAATTCTTCCTATTGTTCTTATGCTTCTGCTGTTTCTTGCCCTTCACAGTGTGTGACATGGAATTAGGAGTTGGATCGTACACATCTGGAGCCCAACTCACAGTAAGTTTCTTCAGCGATGCCCCCTGTTTCTCACGGCTACCTTTCATAGCTGATACTAGTTTCGAAGTAGCCTGTTCATGGCAACACCAGCAGATGCATAGCATGTCAAGAAAAAAGACCCAGAAAGCTAAAAACAAATAAAGAATCACAACATTTTATTTCATATTACCAACTAGTTATATTCGCAGTAAATTTCCATATTGCAGCATTTCTAAAAATCATAATTGCAAACTATTGGGGAAAAAATTATCCAACTCTTACAGGCAAAGATATTGAGCATATGCAAGCCCTTTGAGGAGATTCCTCGGAGAAGAGCCCCTTCATTGCCTTTTCAGGTTCCTCACCTGAAGAAGCATCACGTGGCAGAGTCATATTAGGATATGGGAAGGTTGCGGATTTCAACAGCAAACTTTGAGAGGACATTGACAACTCAAATTTAGATCTTCCACAATCATTTCTTTCATCCAAGTTGCTGATATTAACCCCATCCCCATTAGAAGAATGTTCCATTTCTTCAACTTCTTCAATGCATAAAGTCTCAGCTAGAGCATTTTCAAGTTCATTAACCAAACCATCATGCTCAGTATCATCAGGACATTGTTTTTGGTTCACAACTGACTGCAAACCTTCAAAGCTGTCTACAGACTGTAACTCCAACTTATCCCAACGAGAGCTAACGTCCATTTACAGACTCAGATTCTACAAAGTGCCCAGACACATTAAACATTTGAAGCAAAACTGAGTATCAAATTCATATTCATACTAAAAAGAAAAAAATTCAAAACAAGCACTTAAATTTATAGCTTCTGGATCACATTTTCTATGACCCATAAATTAAAATTGAACTACGAATTAATATAAATCCATAAATAAATATACCTTGTACAACGTTCAGTGCTGCAACAAGCTCAGAAAAAGTGTTTCCAAAACGCTAACCAAGCTTTCTCTCTCAAAACTATAATCCTCGGCCCAAGTTTTCAATATCTAAAATCAAAAACCCTTTTTATCTCGCACGGATCACGAAACGAGAAAAACCCCAGAAAGAAAAAAGAACCCTAAGAAATCGAGCCAAAAAGAAATTGATATTAAGAAACAAAAAAATAAAAGAAAAGCCTAATGTTAACTAAGATTACCACGCCGATCACCCTTTTCAAGATGTTTCAGACGGTGAGAGCATGAGCCACCATGGAAGGAAGTGACCGAAGGAATCAGAAGGCAAAGAAGGAGCTGAATGGGTACCGAAGGCATTATGGGATGCTCTTCGAAACCCCCTGAAAAACCGTAGGGATACACAAAACGAAGAGCAAAACCTAGATTCTTATGAAGAAAAAAAAAAAGATCCAAGACCCAGAAATCTAATAAGGAAAAAAAAAGGTGGGATTTGGAAAACAACAAACGCCCTAAAGATGAGCGAGTTTCAAAGGAGGATCATGGTGTAGAAGAAAATATATTTAATGGGTGAGAGCGATTCGGAAAGATCAGAGAGGAAAATAAAGAAGATGAAGAAAATGATGATGAAGAAGTAATCGATGGGGAATTTTGGATCATATTTATATGGGAAAGGGAAAGGGAATGAGAAGAGAGGAGTGAGATATTAGAGGGTCAATGAGTCTCACTGGTCCTACGCCAAATCAGGAACGTACACGTATAAACTTTCCGCGTCTACTTTTTCTTCACTGTCCGAGATTTTTATTGGCAGGTCTAACTCTTTGATTGGGCCGGCCCAACTCCATTGGGTAATTCTTCTAAAAATTAGATTTTTTCTTTTTTCTTTTGAAAAAATCTAAAAATTAGACACTTGAACAAAAATTTAATCATGCAGTTTTCATTAGAAAAAGAGTTATATTTCAATTAGACATTGAAGTTCAGTTTTATTGTAGATCTCTTTCTAAAGTAAAAAATTGCAAAGAATTTTTCTTACGGAGTAAATTCGGCCTATTGAAAGTTTGAAACCCTACGCGACATATATATCTACATTAATATCTTACAT
This sequence comes from Ochetophila trinervis, assembly GCA_003254975.1. Taxonomy (NCBI): domain Eukaryota; kingdom Viridiplantae; phylum Streptophyta; class Magnoliopsida; order Rosales; family Rhamnaceae; genus Ochetophila; species Ochetophila trinervis. The sequence continues at coordinate 75,043 of QANX01004718.1, forward strand.
CATTAATTAATATTAGACTCTTCCATTTTATTCAATCATAATAGCCTTTTTTTTTTTTTTTTTTTTTTTTCTTTTTGTTCCNAAGCATTTCTCCACTCCTCTTTTTTTTTTTTTCTCTCTTTTCTCTCAGACATGGGTTCGGTTCAAGAAGAAGCATAATACTCTTTTCCACAATGTCATTATTAGTCATAGTGTCAATATATTAAGGTTAACATAGTACGAATCTGCACACATTTTAAAATTTTAAATTTGTATATTTCAACATAAAAAAATTTAACATTTCAAATTTGGATTATAACATTTTGACACAAATATAACATGGCATGCTGTTAGATCTAACATGAAGTCCAAACTTGATCAAAACCGAAGATCATATACTTTGTTTATGTTGTTTTTGCATTTCGAAATATGTTTTAGCCAGTTAAAAGGAATTGTATTCCTTGTTTGATCTTGACCTAGTGGGATCTATGGTACACTTGAGCTCATCTTCATTCTTGATTTAAGATTTAGTTTCAAGCATCCCACCTCACCCACCTTTAATGCCTCTCTCACTAACTCATTTATCCTATATTTCTCTTCACTGACTCATAACTCTCCTTCTCTCTCTCTAAAAATATATCTTTTCTATTAATTTATTTTATCCAATCATTCTTAAATTTTATTTGTCAAATATGTTTAGCATCTCTATAGTCTATAATTAGGCATGTAAAACAAATCCAAAACCTGATCAAACCCACACACAAAAAATTTGACCTAAAATCAGCCCAAGCATGTTATCGTCCAAGTCCGAGACTGTCCAATTTCGTCTTGGACAGAGCTTTGGCTTTAGATTTTTAGTATAGATCCGGCCCAAAGCCTGCCTTTTTGGGCCTGTCCAAATTCTAAACCGATATAATTTATTTTAATTTTTGTATGTCTAAATAACCATTGGTCCAAATCATAAACTATATCAAATTAACAAAAAAATGATAAAAAAAACTAATAATTAATTATCTATATTATATATATATAACAACCGTTGGTTTGAATCCTATAAATTATTATGTAATTAAATAGTTTATTTATTTAATATGTATAATAAGATCGAATTTATTATATTTGAAAAATGAAACTTATAATTTTTTTATTAGAATTTAAATTTATGATGTATTTTGAATGCATAAAAATATCATAACATATTTTTTTTTATAATATGTTTTAAGTAAAAAAATATTTTTAACATAAACTTTGGGCTTTAAATTTATGCTTAAACCTTAAACTCAAAGCCCGAGCCCGATAATCAAGCTCGTAGCCCGGCTTGATACCATAGGGTTGGGCACTGGACCTTAAGATTTTAAGTTTTGGTCCAATCAAGCTTGGCCCGAATTTTCTCTCCAGACCGAACCCGTCCGAGCCTTAAATTTTGGGGCTCGGGCCCGGCTGGGCGGCCCAAATTTACACCCTATCTATAATCCTATATTTTCTTTCAAAATTTCACCTACAATTGGAAATCATTTTGGATAAGTTTATGTGAAATAATTACAGTGGATGAGAGTTTGAGGTTGTAGTTGAGAAAGAAAATTATGGATCCATGGACTAGGATTTTTGCATTAAAGCTTAACAAGTGCTCCATGGCAACATAAGGAGGAAAAAAATGAGAAAGAAGAGAGAAAAAAAAAAGATGAGTAAATCAAATAAAAGAATTGTACTTTTAATCATATTAACATTGGCAAATTTTTATTGAGATGTTAACTTTAATGAAGAACTTGGAACAGCAAGGGGATCTTTGCAATTTCTTAAACTTATCGAATTGAATTGGAATTAACCATTAGAAAATAAAAATGTGATATAAATTAAGGCAATATAAATAAGAAAGAAACATGCAGAGACAAAAAGAAACATAGAAGAAATCATCGTACTCATTGATTATAGTACTATAGTTTTTCTTTATATAGATAAAAATTAAAGTTTACTAATACAATTGATGTGATATTAAAAGTTTCAGAAATGTTAATGTACTAAAATACTTTTGAGACGTTAACTTTAACATAAAAATAGTAACGACAAAGGAGATCTTTGCAATTTCTCAAATCTTAAAAAGTGCATTGTAATTAAGCTAAATATCAAATGTCTAATTGAAATTAACTCTTAATTTTATGGAAGCTGCATTTGGATATTTTATGTTATGTACTAATTTTTATTAGTTTGTGCTTTTTAAAAAATAGAAATATTGATATTTTTGATATGGCAATATAATTCCTACAAAATCTCAAATCTATTTGTGTGCTTTGAAGATTGGATTATCGTGGGCACATGTTATTATTCTCTCACTACCATGATGGATATATTTTTTGGTATTTTTTAAGCTGACAATTATGATCTTGGAGAAGCATTTTGGAAAATATCTTTATTATGAAGAGTAGATGATTTATCTATCTCAAGCTCAAATATTATATTATTATTATGGAATGCTCAACTGCCAATGACTATTAATGGATTTCTCATATTTATTTGGAATTCTTTGTGGAGACTTACATGTGGCATATCGTTATATATGATTCAATCATCAAAGGGAATAAAAGTGATGCCTATAAATATAGTCACCAAAGTGGATACTTAACCTTTGTAACCAGAGATAATAGGTAAGAACGAAATTGTAATGTGGCTATGAAGCACTAATTTAAGTTGAGGATAATTTCTTATTTTCATTCTTATGGTGACAATGCTTAAATTTGCGATGGCATAGGATGGGGTTTTAACTCTGAATGAAACCAATGCATGTATATATGCAAGGTGGTGATCACAAATGTGTTGGAGTTTTGTTCTTTAGGTCCCACTTAAAATATTATCTATTATGATAATTCTTTATGTATTTGATTTCAAATTAAATTTGATTATAAGATAATTTGTTATTTGATATAATCAAATTATAAATAAGATAATATCAGGATAACAGTGATTATATATGTTAAAATTTTATTTTAAATGAGAATAATAGTTTGTTTGGGTTCCTATTATTTATATGTAAAAATTTTAGAAAGATCTAGTGAGATATCCAACTATTATTATGAGAAAATGCATAAAAATCAGAGAGTGAAAATATTAGAGAAAATATTCATTATATAATATTTTTAGTTTTTCCTTGAGATAAAGTAGAGTACACATTCTGCTATACTACCTAATAATAGTCTTGGAAGATCTAGTAGATCCAGTGGTAGATCCGAATCCTGTAGTAGATCGGGTGATAGTTGTAGATCCAGGTCTAGTAGATTCGTTATATCATGCATCAAATCCAAAAAAATAAATTATTTTATGCGTACGAGGTATTTTTATTTTTATTTTTCATAATATGATTTATTTAGATATTAGTCATATAGTTTTATTTTTTCCCTTTCGCAATATATATTTTTCCAACAATTGATATCAGAGCATCCCATTTGATTAATATTGAATCTAGATTATGAAGCATGCCATTATATATGTTTAGATATATGGAACCTATGATCTATATATGTTAGATTATGTATGTTAGAAATATTATTTATAATTTTTATTCATAATGGTTATTTTTTGTGATGAATAATTGTAGCCTTAAAACATTGGTTTGATGTTGATTCTATTTTTTTTTAGTTTGTCATAGGGAAGCTGATCAAATATTAGGTTTTCTCCATGATTTTTAAATTTATTTACGTTTTTTTATTTATCTTGAAAATTATGTAAAATTGTAAAAATACAAACTTGTAAAACTGCATTCTGGACAACTGACAGCAAACTAGAAGAAGTTTTTTTCATAACGACTATGGACAAAAAGTAGACGTAGAGACGAAGAGAATAGGTGGTAGAAAGTCGCCGAAAACCTCTGGGCGAGCCTATACGAGCCACGAGAATTTTCTGCAAGTGAAAATCACTTGCATGTTGTCTTGGGGCATGTGCAGGAGCGTTCACTATTGGATCGCTCTAATATTTTGGCAGTAGCTTTGTCTATGAGATCTTGATCTTTCTTTAAAATTTCATGGTGATCAGAAGTTTTTATGGAGGTTGTGACAATTTTAGCGGCGGAGGTTAATGTTTGACTGGTTTGGATTTTGGTTTTTTTGGCTTAAACCCTAAATAGCCAATTTTTTAAACTTGTCCCACAATCGATGGACTGGCAAGACCACAAGAGAGGAAAAAATATGATCAACATGATAGATTGAGCTAGAAATTTATTTTTTTGGGCTTATAATCTAATTTTATTTTTCATCTAGGTATGATGGAATTATGATTGGTTATTTATTTAATTTTTTTATGGATGGTTTAACTATATACTATTATTATTTTTTATGTGATGGCATATTATATAGACTAGGTAGTGCCATATTAATTTGCATCAATTACATATGCATAATAATTATTATGATTTTGCATCTAGATTAATAATTATTATTGTTTTTCAAATAATAATTTGAAAAATCAAAATCCCAATATGTTTTTTAAAATTATTGAATGGATGAAGGTTTTTATTATCTTTTTAAAAATAAAATAAAAAACCTAAGAGCTCCATTGTGAGTTCAATAATAAAATAATCATGTGATGCTTCAATGGATAAATATGGTCAGATTTTATTGGATTGAACCTTAATAATTTTTAATATTTTAATAAGGTTGTTCGGCCCAAAGTTGACAATTCTTGGATATTAAAGATAATTTTGAAAACTAAACAATGGTTTTAATATTCAAACTTGATATAATTATTACCCTGCTAACGAGGCTATATTAATTTTATTAAGGGCCTAAAATTATTTAAAAATAATGGTTGATAGTCTAATTAGACATAATCAATTTGATAGGAATTTAAAAGTGTTGTCTAAGAAGGCTTTGTCTAAAGAGGTTGGAGCTTAAGTACGTATGATTATAACACTCCAATTTTTATGCGAATTGACTTAGTAGGATATTTATTTATTTTATGTTAAAATTTAGTTTATTGTAAATGTCTTTTTCAATAAGCATAAATTATTTTTCAGAATTAATTAAAAGTATGTTTATTGAGTTTACTTTCTTTTAATATAAGTGTGCAAATTTTTTCAGAAAACTTAACCCTCTAGCTGTTATTTTGTGCCAAAAGCCCATGGATGAAAATAATTACAGTAACTGAAAAACTAATATGTTTATTATGTTGGAATATGAGAAAATCAAATATGACTTTACAACCCCTAAACATGTCGTATCTACAGCATATGACGAGACTCAAGTAAAGAAGGATTATTCCAACTGACAATAGGCGAATAATCCAGTTTATTGCTATATCCATGCTAGTATTGCTAAATACTTGATGCCTTATATCAAAAACCTCGAGAGTGGGGCAGCAATGCTTCAGGCTTTTGATGTAATGTTTGCTGAATCAAAATGTGCTTTAAGGCAATTTGCTTTGGAGGCTCTCACGAGCACACAAATGACTAGAAAAAATGTGCATGATCATTGTTTGAAAATGATGGCAAACCTCAGCCAAGTCGAGGTTATGGGATTAAGCTAGATCAAATGTCCAAAATTGATTTGATCCTAAATTACTTGCATGAGCGCTTCATTCAGTTCAAATTGAACTACAACAAAAACGAGCTGAATTTGACTCATGTATAGCTTATGCATGAGCTTCAGAGTGTTGAAAAGTCTCTTTTAAAATTCAGCAATGGTCATTTGACTCAGATTTATGTTAAGACCAAAGAAAAACTTAAGGTCGATAACAAAAACAAGAGTAAGAAGAAAAAGAAAGCAGTGATATTAGTTATCAGGATTTCTGAAACAAAGAAGCCTAAAGGAAATGCTTCAAGTGTAGATAAAAATGTCACTAGAAGCAGAATTGCCTTAAAGTATCAAATAAGTCAAGTATGGGTGATTTAAATTATATTGAAAATTATTTAGCGAAGAATCATAATGATAAATGGATTATTAATTCAAGAGCTACTAATAATTTTTGTTACTCTTTGCAGTAGTTCTGACAAGCTAGCTTAGTGGAAAGAAGACAAAAGTTTGAGGCTTCGAAATTGAGAATATGTCTATGTTAAAGCAATAGAACAAGTTGGCTTTGATTTTATATGCCTATTTATTCATTCCACACTTTAAAAGGAATTTTGTTTATGTTATATGTTTATTTGAACAAGGTTTGACAATACAGTTTAATTCTTCAATTTTAATAAGAAGCTCAACTTCAGTTATTTGCTCTGGTGAATTATGGAATAGTCTTTGCTTTTTAAGTACTGTGTCCTATGATGCTTATAATTTTGAAATTGTTGATAATTTTGAAAGTTTGAAATGAAATCTACCTTTGACAATACGATTAGGTCATATTAATCCTAACAGGATACATAGTTTGGTTAAAAATGGAATTATAAAATCTCTAGTCTTTGAATCTATACCAGTATGTGAATCTTGTTTAGAAGGAAAAATGGCCAAAAAGCATTTTATGGCCAAGGGATATCATGCAGCTAAACCAGTAGACTTGGTTCATACGGATGTATACAAACCAATAAATGTTCAAGAAAAAGGAAAGTATGAGTATGTTGTAACATTCATAGATGATTACTTAAGATATTAATATGCACCAAAATTTTGAAACTTTTTCAAAATTTTGAGAGTATTAGGATGAAGCAAAAAAGCAATTAGGATTCCATATTAAAGAACTTCGGTCTGACCGAGGTGGTGATTACATGTCTAGAGAGTCCAAGTTTTATTTGACTCAAGAAGGGATAGTTTCTCAACTGTCAGTCCCTGGAACACCCCAACAAAATAGAGTTACAAAAAAAAAAAAAGAAATAGAACTCTTCAAGAAATGGTGAGATCTATCATCTGTAGCTATATTATTTTGGGGATATGCCTTAGAAATAGCAATGTATCTTTTAAATTTAGTTCCTTCTAAATCTATTTTTAAGACACCTATAGGATTATGGAAAGGGTCTAAGCCTAGTTTAAACCATATTCGAATTTGAAGTATTCCTGCACATGTCTTAAGAAAGGAATCCAATAAGTTGGAATCTCGTACATAAGTGTGTCTTTTTGTTGGTTACCCTAAAGGAATAAATGGTGAACTTTTTTATAGTTCCTCAGATAAAAAAGTTTTCATGAATACAAATGCAACTTTTTTAGAGGAATACTATATAAATAGTTTCAAACCCAAAAGTAAAATAATTCTTGAGTAGCTTGCCTCAGCTTAAGAACATGCTAAATGACATTAGTTTTTCCTTGTTGCTCTACTGATGCATATGCATGTTCAAAGAGGAAAAAATGTACCCGAAGATGAACAAGCACAAGTAGAACCAGTGAAACAACAAGTAAACTGTGGAACAACAAGAACCACTGTAGGTGGAACCTACACAGGTACAACCTCCAGCACAAAACAATGAACATGATTCTCCTGTAATGCACAACCACCACTAGTGCAACTTCGTCATGGTGAGAGAGTAATGCACAAGCTAGTGAGATATGTCTTGGTAAGCAAATCTTAGCAAGTCATCACTGATAGAAACAGTGATCCCATTAATTATAATGAGGCACGGAAGATGTGGATGCACAAAAGTGGCAGAAAGCCATCGATCATGAAATGAAATCTATGTATTCCAACAAGAGAAAAGATGATTATTTTTTTCTAGTTTCTTGTAGAGGCATCTAAAAAAGTAAAACCTATAGGGTGCAAGTGGATTTGCAAGAAAAAAGATTATTAGATAGGAAGGTAGTAACCTTCAAAACTGTGGCAAAAGTCTCAAACTTACTTTAGAGTAAATGTGAGTTTGTTTTATTTGTGTTTTTGTTACGAGACAAAAATAATATTTTTCTAAGTTTTTTTGTTCTCGCTATATTTTAAGAATAAAATCCAGATTGATTATGTAGTATATAATCATGTGGATATGTCCACAGAAGATATGAGTATAAGTTTTCTTAATCAATGAATGAGATCATAGTTGTTGAATAAAGTTGGGCACTTTATTTAGATTGCAATATTTTATGAAATAATTTATCTTGGTTATTATAAAATATTGGTGGCTAGAAAAAATAAGTATTATCTCTAGGATTTTGAATGCAAAATCCTTACTTCAATATCTTGATGGGGTACATATAGTGTCTTAAACTTTTAAGTTTTCTAATTCTTTTAGGACCCAACCCTAATGGGCTAAATCACAGGACCCCGAAATTAGGTCAACATAGTTTCTAATTTTGTTGAAAGTAAATTCTTAAAGCTATCTTAATGTTTTGCTCTATACTTTGAACGATATACGATGCAAATTATCCAGAGGCATGTAACATTGAATTCTGAAAACAACAACTAGTTGAGGCTTTAGCAAAGTATCAAACATACCTGACACATAATATCAACCCAAAAGACAACTTATCATGCTCGGAAAATCTAACTAAGTCGAAGTCAAAATCATCAACACATTCCTAACTTTTAGGTAAAACTTACATTAATTTTTTTTCCAAAACATAGACTACTACTCTAATTTTCCATGAATTTGTTCTTCCTTCCTTCTCTTATTTTTCTAATTGTCACTTACATATTATCATGAATAACTCGTTCTTAACTTTTTGGTACACAAAACCCTATATTTTCTTATCATAAATGTTACATCTTTATCATCTTACATAAATTCACATTTTATTCCTCTACATATTTTCTCAAAGTAAATTTAGTTTTATACTCATTATCTTATACATTTATGCGTATGTATTTTCTATTTCAAAGTTTTACATTTTTACTCAAAAGTTTTTACATATTTATTTGTAAATCAAATAAACAAAGTTTAGAGATAGTTTTCTCTTTTCTATATTACTCAAAATATATTTACAAATGTTTAATTCACTTTACTACTAATTCCTTTTCTTTTCTTGGAGTTTTGTTTGGTTTTTCTTGTTGGTTTTTCATTATGAAGATGTTACAATAACTCTAATTATATTCTCGAAAGAACTTTGACAAAAGTAGGAAAATATTATGTCATATGACATGAATAAACCATACGATGTAGACAAGCGCAACTAGATCAATACAGATAGACAAGCATAGCAAGATCAATATGGCAAAGACAGGCGCATCTAGATTAAATGATGGATATAGGCAAAATCGGACCTTATAGCGTTTCCAAAAATTCTCATGCAACATCCATCTTCACCAATCCAACCGCAACATAATGACAACTCCATTAAAAGATACGATCTTCTTCTTTTCTAAACTCATACTTATTTTATTACTTTAGATTTATCTCATTCATATTATGGGTTTCTCTTTTTACATTTTTTTAAGCTTATAATATATTCACCTTTCATGCATTTCATGGTGTTGTCAATTTGTAAGGTAAGTCATCCAAGCTCACCATTTGCAGCTCCTAACTTGGCTTACCACCTCAAAAGAACTCGAAAAGGAAATAATAGTTACCATATCACTCAACATGAACCACCCGTCTAGCACAGCAAGATTATATAACGTGGACAACTCATACAATGTGCAAGACCAATAACATCATAAAGCATGGCCCATCTTCATCCTTCCAAAAAAATGCTTCCAAACACGTATCTAGCATGATTTCCCTAGTAAGTATTCTTTTCCTATTATTTTACAAGAAAATTAAATATTACATCACGTTTTAGTTCAATTAAATTTTTATTAAGACTTTTTAAATAATTAGTCGTGACTATTAAATGTAAGCAGTCTTTTTCTTTTTCTCCTTTTCTATACAAAATATTTTTAGGATTTTTGGCACTAATATCATTTGAAGTTTCAATATTTTTGCACTTTACCTCTTGTAGTTTTAAATATGTACCAATGCCACCCAAAATTTGTAAACGATGTTGCATAATCCAAAATTTTCATACCATGATTTTTAAACTGCAAAATTATATTAGCCAGAAAAAATTTCATTCTACTATCCTCTATACGACTATACTTTGCTCATAAAAGGATAATATCTTCACTGTGAGTGCACATGCATTTTAATAGATAAAAAAATCAATATACGAAGGTTAAGAAGTATTAGTTATAATACGATACTACACGGAGTAAAGCACAAAAATGAACCTATAGGGGGCATTGGTGTAAAAAGCTAATATTTTAAAACTAAATTATTTTATCTATTATTTATCATATTTTAATTAATTAAAAAAATGATAACATTTGTATATATTAACTTAAGAATTTAGTTAAACAATATTTGTACATGCCGAAACAATTATGTGGTTGTAGTTATTGTTTTGTAGACAATGATCGAGTTTGAATTATTCCACCCAAATGTCAAAAAAAAAAAAAAAATTTGAAAGAATATTTATTTACACAATTGTTGTATACTTTTTAAATTCACTAATTTTGTTATTTATTAACATTAAATCCTAATATTGCACTCGTTATCCAAACATTTACTATTTAATTTTTCATTTTCAACATGCAAAAAATATTTAAATTTCTAGTATGATAAAAGGAAAAAGATGAAATTCTTACTAGCAAGTTGATGATAGATATGCAATTTTTGTAAATGAAAATTTAACTAGTATATATTTTATCTTGAACGATCACGATAACTAATTTTTTGAAATGTAACTAAAATATAAAAGTTACCTGAAGAAGTAAATTTAATTTGAAATCTTAGTTTAAAGACTAAAATGTATAACAATGAAAGTTTAAAGGGTAATGGGCAAATAATTTTTATACCTTTATCCCATAATCTTACATGCAAAGTAAGTGATTCTATTTGGTAATGTTTCATAGAACAATTTCTATAAATGAATTTTGTAAAATAAAAATGGTAATTTAGATTTTGTATTTTTAGAATTTAAAAGCATGATTGGTAAAAGCTCGTCTTATATTATTTTACAAAACTATTTTTCATTTTACAAATTGAAAAATAATAAAAAATGCATTCAATTTTTTCAATTGAAATATAATATTTGAAAAAAGTTAAAAATATTCCCTAAAATATTGATAATTTAGAAATGTCCCAAAGATATTTTACATAAAATTTGGAACATTTTGGAAACAAATGTAAAAGGATATACATAATGTTTATCATTTTAAATAAATAATATATATAACTAAGGTCGACCTAATGATCTCACCATTATGATTTATTTTATTAGTCATTGGATTTAGAGCAAATTACACCCATAGTACTTGAACTATGCTGAGCGTTACAATTAGATACCTAATCTTTTTTTTTTTTGGTAATGACATACCCGAACTTGAAATTTGTGATACTGTTCATACCTGAGCCCATTTCTGTCTGTTTTAGGCTTCAGTCTCACATGCACACCACATTTTTGAACAGTGACATAGGTATCTAATGTCATTTCACCCCATATTCATCTCTAACTTCCCCCAATTCTTCTTCTTCGACAATTTGGGGTGAGAAAAAAGATACATGTTAAGGCAAAATTAGGGAGAAATTTGATATGCTTCTGATTGTCCATTTTGTGGATTTGCAAAATTGCAACCAAGCCTGTAGAAAGACGGCATGATGAGTGAAAATCAAATGTTAGAGCTGCCAATGTGCTATTGTGGAAGGCCGAGTATTCAAAAAACTTCTTGGACCGAGAATAATCCAGGAAAGAGGTTCAATGGGTGTGAAAAGTACATGGTAAGTGAGATTTTCTTTTTCTTTTCTCTTTTGATGGTGAAATTAGTACAACTCAGGTATCATATAGCAACCCAAACTGTGCTGATTTAGACAATTTAAAGAGCGGGGGTCTCCATGTTGATTACTTTGTTGCTATGGCTGAGGGATAAAAATATTAATTTGTTGTTTATATAATAGTTATGCACTTATTTGCTATGGATGAAGGGAAAAAATTAGTTTTTTCTTTGTATAACATTTATGCACTTATTTAGTATTGTGTTTAAGTATGATATTGTTAAGCTTAGTGTGATTGTGGTGCATATTAGCAAGTTGATGTTTGCAGGCATTTTATCACTTAGTATAGGGTGCTATTTGCTAATTAATTAATTACTTTAGGTGTTGTTAGCTAATTAAGTGAATTGTATTTTTCTATTGTTGCAGGACAAAGCAAATCATGGTTGTGGATTTTTTGCATGGAATGATCTACCAATGTGTAATCGATCAAGACACATAATACTAGGGTTACTATGAGGCATGTCAAAGATGGAGAAAGACAATTGCAGGATTAGAAGAATATTAGTGTTGCAGTTTATTGGTTTAATGATTAGTATAATGTTATGGTACAATTATATAGTTAGGAAGGGGAAGGGTGAATGTACTTGTGTATAAAGTACTTATAGTAGTTTATTTATACAAGTTGCATAATCTTGTTTGGATCTAACTTTTGTATCCCATAATGCTCGAGTAACTTTGTATCGGTTATATAGTAATGTATTTACAATGGTAATGAAAGACACATATTGCTTTGTATTGATAACTTTGTATTTCTTCTGCATATTCCATGTACACTCTTTGAACCTCATAAATAAAATACTGAAAAGTATAATATATTGCATAGATGTTGTAAAAATAAACAAAGTTCATATTGCTCCGTCCAGCTTCTATTTGTATTTGGTACTTAACCAATACAGGGCATTTCAAAAAATTTTGCATCCAACATATTGGTGATTTACCAAATTTAATCATACCTAATATACAAAAATCTATATTGTCATAAATATACTCAAAAAGGCCTGAGGCAGATACAAGAATTTTAACTACTTTGTACTAAATACAAAGATTTCAAAAAATCAATGCACTTTTGTGTCTTGCTCTACTTTGCTAGTCTTTTCACTTGCAATTTGTCTAATGGAATCATAGATGGTGCCCTATACTCTGTTGTTTGTGCCTTTTGTGAAGTTGATGCACCTTTGGATGCTCTATTTGCAGCTCTTGATGCTATGGTATTTTTTTTCTCTTAGTCAAAGGCTGCAAAAAATAACAACTAATGTCATCATCATTATCAATGACAGATGCACCCTAAACAAATTAACCACATATTGATTATGTACCTTTACTCTTGCTACTGATGATGATCTTGGTATGTGGCTTCCGAGTTCTAGATGTGGTGGGCTGTTCTTTTGTGGTGGTGTTTGCATTTGCTGTGGTGGTGGTCGAATGGCTATTCCTGCTGCTTGGGATGCATGTGTTGATGCTCTGGTGGTGTCACCCCCCTTCAAGTAAAAAAATCAATGTGTTAGTAACTTAGTAAGTAATATTAGACAATCAACCATTAAGTAAGAAGCATACATGTTGTTTTGATTAGCCTATGCTTCTTCTGCATGATCTTGCATTGTGACTAGGATCCCCACATTTGCTGCAACTCTTCCTCAGGCTTGTCCTCTTGAGTTTTGTTCCACCCATTGTCTCACCCTCTGATTTCCTTATAATATTCTTTGGCCTCCCAGGTTTTTTATGGTATTTAAGAATGTATAATGGGGTACAATTGGATTGTGGCCACAAGTTTTGCCCATTCATTGGGCAAACAACATGAGTGTATGACCTCAAAAGATACTGGATCCACATGCCTTGTTAATCTAGCTGACATTGTATGTGCACATGGTATTCCAGTTAAGTCTCAATCGCTACAAGAACATGTGTGTTACCTTAAATCAACAACATATTGATTGTCATCTGCAACTCTAACTTGGAACAAGAGATCCCCTGCCCAGTCACATATGCACAATCTTGACTCAAATTTCAGCTTCTCCACAATTTTTGACACTTTTGGTCCAAGTTGTCCATTCCAGCTATGCACATACACTCTTTTTGTTGCCATCCTCTTCATCAAATAAACTCTAATCCCTTCCAACATGGTTATGATTGCCTTGTCTCTTACTGGCATTAATGCACTGTTGAAGGATTCATATATGTTGTTGAGAAGAATATCACATTTCCGCATTGTGCTGAAATGTGACTTGCTCCATTAAGCATGGGGCATACCATTGAGCCATTCAAATATGTTGGACATATTCCCTTCAACCTTTTCCATTTTAGCTTGGAATATGGGGACTGTTTTAGCCTTTGCAGCATTCCACAAACTTTGTTTCAATGCCAACCCTTTGAACTGCATATTAAAATTCTTATACATGAGTATAACATAGTGTCTTTGCGTTGAATTCGGTAGTAGGTTCTCCAATGCATTAACAATACCATTTTGCTTATCGGACATAAATGTCAAAGCATGGTTATTCACAATCCCTAAATTACTAATCAAGAATTCCAAAAACCAAGTCCAACAATTTTTATTCTCAACATCCACCAAAGCATATGCAATGGGATATATGGAATTGTATGCATCTATCCCAACAGCAGTCAGTAACTGTCTTTGATGTTGGCCTTTAATATGGCAGCCATCAATGCCAATTACTTGCCTGCACCCTTCCAAAAATCCTTGTTTGCAAGCATTCAGACACACATACACCTTTTGGAACCTACTCACAGTACCACGCAGCTCACTTTTTATCCAAACAGAACTGCATACATTACTTCTCTTAAGCTCCTCACAATAGGATCACAACTGCTCATATTGTAAGCCAATGGAACCTTGGATCATATTTAAGGCTCTTTTCCTAGCCTTATAGAACCGAGACTTACTGATTTCTCGCAAGCATTCCTCCTTAACAGTTTCAAAGAAAGCAGCATATCCCCATTTAGGCTCTAACCTAAACTCGTTGACATACTTCTCTACTAACCACCTAGAGTTGATTCTAGGGTTATCAAACACCTTACCATAATATGTGTGTTTGTTAACAAATGTCTTAACCTTGTAAGTTATGTAACCCTTTTCTACGGATGCATAAAACAACCACTCATATTCAATACCCCCATCATCTATGCCTTGGCATTTTGCTCTCACTCTCCTCTTGTCATTGCTAATATACTTAATAACTCTCTGTTGTTTGATCCCACATGTAGTTATAGCCTTTCTGACTTCCTCAGCATTACTAAACAAAATCTCCAATTTAAACTGAGGATCTGCCATATTAGTCTCAACATTAAACTCAAGGCATCTTCTCTGCCTTACCCTCCACTCTCTGTCATCACTATCAAATCCATTAAGACTGGCCAACTCATCTATCCCTTCATAATCTGTCTCATCTCTAGTATTATCTCCAGCCATAACATTTGTAACAGGCTGCATAATATTAACCCTACTTCATTCCACAGTTGGATTAACACTGGTGTCAAAGACAATATCATCATCCTCTTGTTCATACTCTGACTGATAAAAGTCAAAGTCCTGACTATCATCATCCTCAAGCCTATCATCATCCTTTTGTTCACTCACACTACCAAATTCATAGTCAGCCTCATATTCTAAATGGGTCTCCACTTGGACTCAAGGTTGGGATTGGCTAACCTCTGGGGATTGGTGATAGGCATAAAATGTTAATTTTTTATGCCACTTTTTATATTGAATTTAAGTTAGTTTATAATTAAATGATAAAGAAAAGTACTTAATTATTGTATTTTTCTGTTTTCAGTAAAAGAAAGACTAAAGCCGAAATTACTGTGTTTCTGTGCAACATTTACTGAGAACATCATATCTGGAGCTACACTTTGAGGTTTTGTGCGATTCTAGTGGAAAATGATTCCTAATTCACTAGGCTTCAATAATGAAAGTTAAATAGCAATTGTTTTGGCCAATCAGTGCCAGTTTGATTTACAAAATCACTATTTCTAACAGTTGCGGCAGATTTATACCATCTCGGGAAAACTGGAATTTGAGTGCCTTCCAGATGTCCAATTTGTGCAAACAAGATATTCCTGTAAATCTAAGACATAGAACTAACTTTTTCCACAAGAATCAGTGGATTCGAAGTTCATTTGGTCACCCAAAGTCAATTTGGAATCTGTTTGACGGTCATTGAAGATAAAAAAAAAGAAAGTTTTTTGCTTATTTGGACTACATTTGTGATTGGACTACCATATCACCACACACCAACCATGTGTTTGAATTTTCCGCATCATAGGCCACATGGGAGGTCAAATTATTTTAATTTCATTATTGGAATAATATTTAGGATAAAAGGAAAAGCAATTAAAGATTGATTTTTATTCCTAGAGGGATAAGGAATGTTTCCTTATCTCTAGTGTGAACATGAGGCACAAAATACCTCTATGTCCTTAGGGTGGCCGACTATTTAGAGAATTTATGAAAATTGAGATTATGTAATATTGTATCTCCTATATTCTATAAGTTTTAGAGATACCTTAGGGTTAAACCACTTTTAAACCTCTCCTATAAATAGATTGCTATCTTGAGAGTGAAAAAATGATCATTTACACAATTCGCTAGCCCTCACGGCTACAGCAGTCGTCTTTCCTCTCCAGTCGCATCTTTCCCTTTCTTTTCCTCCCCATTCTCACAGCAACATAGGTATTTAGTTAGATTTATTATTCAGTTTTTAAGATAGCAAAGTTGTGCTACACAAATAGAAGTCCAAAGAGATTCGGCCAGCCTTTGGAGGAGTCACCTTGAGGCTTTGATCATAGTTTGAAGAAGCTAAGAAGAGAGGATTGAAGATCCAATTTCCAGCAATCATAAATCCGAATTTGTTTTCTTTTCTCTTATCTTCTTTGTTATTTAAACTATGTTGTCTCTTATTTATTTCATGGATAATTTTGAGATGATGTGTAGCTAATTTTTCTATAAGGATTATGAAGTAACCATTTTATGACTATTTAGTTTCTAATGTATATTTAAATTCAATTCATGTTTATGGTTAATATTTTATTGTAGTTCTTAATGCTTCCATGAAAATGTGGATTGATTAAGTATTTATATTAGCTTAGAAATAAGGAGTATAGATATGGATGTGCAATAAAATATATGGTTATAGAAATATTGCATGCCTTAGTGACAACTTTAACACGATTTATTGGGTTTGCATGTCTTAGGGCTTAAATTTCCGTATTTAGATTAGAAGTAATTAAACACGTTGTCCTTGCTAGATTAGAATACATTGAAAAATCAACTTCTAATCATATGTGGTTAAAGGAGGGTTAACCTATGAATCTACAATGCATTAGGGCTAAATGGGAGTATTAGTGGTGAAATCATAATCTTTGTTTCTTAAAATCTATGAAATTGTACTTGTTTCCTTGTTCTTGTTTTTAATATTGCTTTGTTTTTAAATTCATGCTTGGATACACATAACAATCAAACAAACTCTCTTTTAATTTTCAAAGTTTAATTTACAGTTTATTTAATTTCAATAACTAGAGACATTATTCCTCATGGGATTGATATCGGAATTCTCTTAGAACTCCACTTTATTACTTGTTGATTCGTGCACTTGCGAGTTAATTATACCACAACAATTGGGCTTCATCAATGCCAACATTTGACTCAGTAGTTTGGGAAACAACTGGGGTCTAACTCTCAAATGGGTGTTGGGTTTGAACATGACCAATTTCTGACTGAGGGTTTTGTGTAACAATGGGGTTCTGGACCTCAAGTGCTGATTGTGCCTCATATTGGGTTTCAAATGGGCTAGGGCTAACAAATGGATGTGACTGGGACTGAGAACCTCAGTTGAGGCTCAACTTGGCCTTGAAATGAAGTTTAGGTAAGCAAATGGGGCTGTGATTCAATTCCAGGCTCATATGCAGCTTGTGTTTGGGTTTCATGGGCTTGGTCTTGGACTGGGTTTGGCCCTGTTGCTGGTGGTGCGACAGCCAAAATGACTGAAGGGTCAAACCTAGCTAAATACAGCTCAACCCTATTGTTTGGGTGGAGATTTGTGCTCATCAATATACCTCATCCCTAAATATGTACATTAACCCTCCATCATCCAAATTATGTCCAGAAAACCTAAAAAAACTACCAGTGTTTCCCATAACCTAAATGTTATGTTATCATTTGCACAATATAGTATCCCATTGTATATGGGTCACAATTGTCAAGATAATCAACATCACCCCCTGAGTAGACACTTTTACCCCTTACTTCCTCAAAAGAACCATTATAATGTACTTTGATGGTGAACATCTTAGATCCAGCAGCTACAAAGCATACTCCACCACAAAGCATATGTTTAAAAAAAATAGGCATATGTTTAAAAAATAACAAAAGTACAGAATATTAAGTACAATATCAGGCAGTACCTAATTAACATCATTATCAAACCCTTATTATAAGCAACTAAACATCCAAAAAAGGACCTAAATCACATCGTTGTCAACCAAACAACATTATCAAAGCATATTATAAGCAATTAGACAATCTATAACACTTTCGGGACATTATGTATGCATTTTATATTAGGTAAGTGGACCATTGTATTTCTATAAATAACTCATGTGGACCATACTATACCAACCAAAATGGATATATCATTACTCTCAACATCAATGTACATATCAATAATAGTTTTTTCCAAACCTAACCCACTTAAAACCCTATTACAAATGCCATCTACAACCCCAAAAAAGAATGTTCAGTGAGTGGGAAGCATATACAACAATTGTGGACTTGGACACATGTATTGGGTTTCAAACCCAACCCTTTATTACAAAACAAGAAATTTTATCAACCACATATTTTAGAAATTCAGTCTTAACACTAAACACGAATAAAAAAGAAAACAAATGGTCATAAAAGGACTTACGATATGTTGGACCTTCATCTTCATCAGTATTCAGCGCCATTGTTCTATTCGTCCTGTAAGCTTTCAAGTTTTCCATGAACTGGACTCTCAGATTTTAGCGATAAACGAAAAGAATCAAACTTGGGACCGTGAATTTAGTGAGAATCGAAGAGTTTACGGTGAAAATTTTGACCAATTACGAACAGATGACACGAAAATCATTAACCTAACAAACAAATTTATCCTTTTTTTTTCTAAATTGGATCCCTAATTGTTGAAGAAGACAAATTGGAGGAGAAGTTATAGTATGGGGTGAAATGACATTAGATATCCATGTCACTGTTCAAAAACGTGGTGTGCACGTGAGGCTGATGCCTAAAACATACAGAAATAGGCTTAGGTATGAACGGTGTCACAAATTTCATTTTCAGGTATGTCATCGCCAAAAAAAAATTGGGTACCTAATTGTAACACTTGATATAGTTCAGGTACCATGGATACAATTTTCTTTTGGATTTATGGTTCACTGCTTATATACAAAGTTCACTTTTTTTAAATAGAATTTTAGTATGTTACATTCAGGTACCATGGATGCAATTTTCTTTTGGATTTATGGTTGACTGCTTATATACAAAGTTCACTTTTTTTTAAATAGAATTTTAGTATGTTACTAAATTTGACTGACCGACCACAAACGTATATATGGGTCCTACAAAGACGGAGTTTAGCAAAGGGCGGTGGATTGTAAAACTTTGGCTTTGGAAAGATAATCCAAGATAAAAATTTTCCCACTGGCCATAGATTACGCTTTAGTGTGATATATAAGTTTGGGCTTAGAACTTTAAAGCAACATGGCTAGCACTTTTGGGGAAGACTCACGCCAATGGGCCATTTCAACTAAATTCATATTTGACACTGATTAATTTTTAAATATTAGTCTTTGATGTGATTCTAGAGCTAATAAAGTAGGACTTTATATTAAAACTATTAAGTTGATTTCATATGAGCCTGATTATATATATATGTATACAATTGGTGTATGAATATATAAAGCCATGCTATTATTAGGTATACCTGACATTTGTTATGTTCAGGTATAAAATTTAAAAGCTAAGATTAAATGATAAATAAAGAGCTAAGTGATTTAAATTTCAAAAAACTATTGATGACTTATTAATCTACTTATCATTTATTTATCACTTAATCATAGCTTTTGAATTTTAAATTGGAACATAACAAATGTCAGGTACACCCAATAGTAGCCTGGATATATATATATATATATACAAAAATGCTATAAACCCCAACAGGTGGGGTCTATAGCGTCCTCGACAGATGGCAGAAGGAACGGACCGTGAAATTGCAATTGTCCGTACAGATTGACTAATTTGTACCACGTGAGATACATGTGCACTCCAATTTTAGAAGCCTTATCAAACGCAAGCGTCTTCTGCCCGAATCCTCTCTGATCCCTACAGCCCTAAATTGAAGCTCTGAAGGTCAATTTGCCGATTGTCGCTGATTGAAGCTCCCCTACTGATTGCAGCCGATTGAAGCTCTGAAGCTCATCTGCAATTTCGTTGCCGATTGCTTCCTCTCCGAATCCCTCCATTGAAGCCGATCGAATTACTAGACAAACATGGTTAAAGAATTAGAAGAGAACCTAGGAAGGGAGAAAACTTATTTGTTTCACGATGGCTATTTTCAGGTGCCACTTACAAAAGGATGGTTGAACCTCTTGACATCGCTGATTTCTACAAAGAAAATGGCCTGAACTATGAAACTCAAGGAAGATCTCAACATTACATTCAGTTTGAGCAATGGCTGAAAGAATTTGACAGATCATAAATCAATTCAAATAGCTCAAAAAGAGAATTTGTAGGTTCCATTCTTATTGTAGATTCGTGTTTCTGGGCCAAAGTTGAAGAAGCTATCATTTTTTGCAATTCGTTAAAGAAAAAAGAAACTAGTGTTGGAGAGAAATGGAAAGCTTCCAGAGACAAGCTGAAGGATTTTGAAAAGTATGTGTGGGGTTTGGTCAAGAACTATCAAGTGTCCCCTGAGATATTCTTTAGAGAGAGCAGGTTTATGAAGTGGTGGAAAGATTATAAGAAAACCATGGGAAGCTCCTTTACCTCGCCATTAGACGACTTCATGAAGCATGGTGCATATAAACAATATGCTAATGGTACCTGGTCTCCACCTATATCTGCTCCACCATATTAACTTCATATTAGAGAATGTTATTTGTCCCTACCTCCTTTCTCTCTCTCTCATGGTATCAAGTTTAAATTTTAGCCCTCTTTTTAAGCCATTGTTCTGTATCTTTGTATTTTTTTTTTTCTTTTTGGTAAAAAGAGGATTGCATTCAACGCACAAAAGGAGCTCCAGAAGAAAGAGCTTACAAACCAAGGCACCAGCCTTCAGAGTCTAAACTAAAAGTTGAAAGCAAAAAGGAGGGAAGACTTCCTTCTTTAGAAACATCATAAATTAAAACAGAGCCTGACCGAAGAGTCTCGTTGGCCAACATGTCAGCTGATGCATCTTTGTATGGTCATGTACATTTTCACTTTCCAGCTTTCTGGGAGGCATAGATGAATAACTGCTTTTGTTCACCTCTGTTTTTTTAGCGCTGCATAAAAGGATGATTATGTAGCTACTTCGCTTACTATGCCAATGGTTACAATATATATTTTTTTTTGGGTGAATATGTCAACGGTGACAGTTGAAAAATAAACTACACCTCTAAAATCACCTACTAAAAAATGGCTTATATTATTACATTGCACGTGAAAATACTTTGTTAAATTAATCCAAAGTAAATGTAACAGCGACAACAAGAGAGCATTTGTAGAGATATATTGATGACAAATTTAAGACGTGCATGTTATAGACTTTTCATAGGCCAATTCCTTTTCTGGTTAAGCTCGAAGGCTTAGCTGAGCTGACAAGCAAAAGAAAAACAAGTACGAATTGTACGAATGGCGATGGTAGTTTCAGCTCACACGTTTCAGATTCTTGCTTATCTTTGGTTAGCTTATTCCCAAAACCCAAAAGTCATTCCCGGGTTTACAAGTTTTTAACTGAAACCAAAAACACTACTTTACTAGATTGCCCATTGAACTATTCTTTCCATGTCAAGTTAGTCTACTCTTTTTGGTAATTTTATTTTTGGTAATTAAAAAAAAAAAAGTTAGTCTACTCACGCGACTTTCTATAATGAATTTGATAAAATTAGATATACACCAGTTTAAAAAATAAAATAGAATAAAACAATTTTCCAATAAAATTGAATTAGTCGTGCATGATTTATTTCACAAAATTATACAATTAAATTAAAGTGAAATTTTTTTTTCACTAACTGGATTCCTAAACAGACTGACTGACCGCTAAAACCTCTGCAAATGTTTAAAAAGTTCATTGCCGAAGCAAGCTTCTTTCTTAAACACCAAACTAATAAAGATCTGAAACTGCTTGAAACAAACTAGAAAACTAGACAGAGATTACAAAAGATTAATTAACTAAGAAAGTGAATTTAAATAGCTGCCCAATCAATCTCCTCAGAAGGGTATTTCTCCAAACCAAACTTCTCCATGTCATTATTCCACCCAGAATCTGAGAAATCCAAGAAAGTGATTTCAGATTCAGGGGAAGAAGATCCAGCCGATGATCATTCATCTGACAAAGATGGCGACGATAAGGCCACCAATTTACAGCAGTAATTATCAACAGTCCCATCGGATTCACATTCGCTCTTAAATTCTTCGCATATGGATGAGTTCTCAGAGACCATCTTGGCCTGCGAAGACGGAGCTGACAGAGTCGGCTTTTCGTCGGCGGCAGAGCAGGGCTCCCCTGTATTCCCCTAGATTGCCCATTGAGTCAGGAGGGAGGATGAGCAGGGAACAGGTATATATATATATACCTCTGTGTGTGCTGAAGGGAGGTATCGGGGAAGGAGGAGGAGAATCGCGGGGAGAGCTCTGCAATTAGGGCTGTGGGAGGTATCGGGGATGGAGGTATCGGCGAGGGAGGGAGGACGCGGGGGCTTCAATGTACAGGGCAGCACGTGCTAATTACCTGGGGTTAAGTGAAATTGAAATTTCACGCCCCACTTGCAATTTTATCTCTGTGAATTGGCTTTGCTTGTCGGGATGGTATAGACTTCGACTGTTGGAGTTTATAACAGCCCTTTTTATATATATATATATATATATATCATATTTAATGTATATCAAATACAAATATAGATAATTTTTAATATTTCAAATAACAAATTATTTTTTCCATATAGATATATATCATATTTAATATTTACCAGATATGTAACTATTTTACATAGATATATTTATTATATTTAATATATATCATATACAAATATGCATAATGTTAAGGACAATGCTACATATACTAAATTTATTAATCAAATTTTTAGTATCTAATGATAGAGCATTTTATTAATAGTGTTATACAATCATGAAAACAAAACTAAATAAAATAATTTCACCTCATTAGATACCAAAATTTTGGTTAATAAATTTGGTGAGTCTAAACTTACTCTAATATTTAACATTTCCACTAGGGATATTATCACTATAATCTCCTGAACTCTATCGAATTTTTATAGTTGGTCCTTTAACTTTTTTCTTCTCAATTTAGTCGCCTAACTCACCTTGAGGAATCGTTGTTCGTCTTTTTCATCATTTTTGTCAATTTTAGCCCATTAAATGTATGCGTAATGCATGTGCGAGCATTTTCAAAAGTAAGATTGGTCATTCAAACTGAGTTTCTCGTTCATTCTCGAACAAAGATCCAATCAAAGACCAAAACATTGAGAAAAACCTAACTCCTTCATGTAACCAAAATTCGTAAAACAAACAACCAAGTTTCTAGCCAACCAAGAATTCAACTTGGTCATTTAGATGGTATAGGTGCACCATTTATAGAAGGTTATATGGGGTAAGGATGTCAAGTGAAGCATAAAGATAAAGGAAAGAAGATTATGGAACCAATGTCTAGAAGTACCAATGTAGATGAATAATTAGGTTATAAATTTCTTATTCTTCTGTTTTTTTTATTTTTTTTTTTGGATAAATTTCTCTATTTTCTATTCATTTTCTCAGCAAACTAAACAAAATTTAATGGAAAAAAGATCCAAACTTTCTTACATCCAATTGTTTTCTATAAGGTTTTAGACCTCTTCTTAGGCCTCTTTGGCGATCTAGTCCCATCCATTTAGACAAAGTCTTCCTATACCTCTTACTTAAGCAGCGAAACTAAAACTTTGCTCTCTCTTTCTTCTTTGTCGCAAACTTCTTCACCAAAGATGATGGGATGCGTTGTTCATTTCCACTTGCTCAATCTTAAAATTAGACGTTGTTCTTCTAGTCCTTAAATTCCAAGGTTTGCTTGCCTCCACAGGCAACTAGTCCGTAACTCCTACTTCAAGACTAATAACCTTAAGTCTCTTCATCTCCACCTTGAGATCAAGCAAAAGGTTTTTCCAAACCGCCTTGATGTTGTTGTTGTTACGTCATTGAAATCCATTTGGATATTCATATTAAAAGCTAGATTGCAAAATGGGTTCAATTTGGAATTGTTGGTGGGCATGGATTTGAAACGAAATGGATTAAATTTTTAAACTTTGACCAAAAGATCAGTGATGGGTCAAAGATTATTCATCAGTGTTTGAAGGGATTTCAATGTAGTGGAGGAATCTTTGGTTGCCCTATTTGAGGTATGGTAAGGAGCAGTTGTGTAGTTGCTTTGATCTTTCAAAATAAAAAGCCAATTGAGTTTTTTGGTTGTATAAAAATCCTTTTGCTTTCTTGTGCTCACTATATATATGCTTTTTTTGTTCTTCTGAGTTTGTTGTATGTGTTTCAAATTCTGAGGTTTTGGAGAATGAGAGAAAGAAAAAAAAAAGTTAAAAAGATTTTCCTCTATGTTCTGTGGGTTTTAGTTGCATATAGGAGTTAGATTTTCGTATGTGTTTCAACCTTTGTGTGAGAGTGAACAAAGACTGAGTGTAAAATAATCAAACTTGCCCTTGAAAACACATGAACTTGTGTTTGACGGGCGGAAATATATGGAAATGATGAAAAGGATAAATAGTGATACCTCCACCAAGTTTGGGGACTAAATTGAGAAGAAAAAAATTTTAAAGACCCATTTGTAAAACTTAATATTGTTGAGGGACATGCGGTAATAAAAAATCCTATTTTTTCATTAACAATTATATAAAAGCTATCTTAAAATCATAAACTAAGGTATGTTTGGTGGAAAATATCTAAATATATATGTTTTATTTTGATAAATTAATTTTATATTAATTTTTATAATAATTTTAAGTTTTATATCATTGAAGAATAAACTATTTTCCTCATTACGTTTGAATATTATAATCTGAATAGAATAATGCTAGAAGTACCATATAGTCTATCAACATACCTATCAACTATATACGTGTTATTATTTGATTGACTTATATTTAATTACACTTATCATTTCAATGACTAATCGAATCATATCTAGATTATACTGATATGTTAACTAATGAAATAATGACATGTGTATAGTTTGTATATATGTTAGTAGACTAGATTGTTAATCTAGGACTACTCATATGATCAATGCTAGATTCACCAAATCTGTTTAATGGTGTGGCATGATCATAGTGGTTAACAAAAAATTATAACTTAGATTCATGGAAAGTGAACTCAATAAAATCATGACACCTAAACCTAATAAACAAATTTGGTGAAAAAAATTTGATCACTTTAGCATCATTGTATTAGAGTATAGTTGACTAAAATTTTTTATTTGTAAAACTTCTTTTTGTCTTAAATTGATTTTCAAGCATAAGATCTAAAATTTACTAGCCGTTGAAAAGTATTTTACATCTAATATGTCACATAAGAGTATTTTTTATGAAAAAAAAAAAAGACTTGGATGAATGAATCTTACTAGTAGGGGTTTTAGGTATAATTTTTGAAATTATAGACTTAAATAATATTTAAGGTAAATTTTTGGGTTAGCCCTTCAAGGTTTAGTTTAAATTCACATTAAATCCTATAATTTTTAAAATTTTATCTACACTCCTTACCGATAGTTATTTTATGATAAAATATAAATAAAGAGTATTACAGTAACTACACATTGCCAACATTTCATAGCCCTGTGGTCAAGTTACCTGAAAAGGTCTCTTTGCTCCTGGGTTCGAGTGTCGGCACAACATATGTCTATACAGTAAATACAGATTAAAATGCATTGGGAACACGCGCACACAATANTGGTCAAGTTACCTGAAAGGTCTCTTTGCTCCTGGGTTCGAGTGTCGGCACAACATATGTCTATACACTAACTACAGATTAAAAGGCATTGGGAACCCGCGCACACAATAACTTTTTTCTTTTTCTTTTTTTTTTCTACTTCCACCTTTTACTTTGTACAGGACTTGTTACTGGTGTTTCATTTGGCTGACCGTGTCAATAACAATGTCTTAACCAGCCTTAAATTCTATTAGATTTGGTGAACCTTTTCTTGCTTTTGCTTCAACTTTGGATCTCTTTTCTCAGAAAAAAATGTAACAAATTAACTTTATTAAAAGAAGTAAATATAGATCGATCTTGCTAAATGTCTTTATATATGGAAAATGAATTTCTCTTTTTCTTATGAATAAAAAAATATCTCATGGTAATATCATAGGTATTTGACATACCACACAGTATTGTAGTATAAGACTATCAAAAGTATTAACAAAGCATATAAAGACTCAAATTTCAACTTTCAAAACTGTAGGTGTGATAATTGAACTAGATTTCTACTACTAAATTACTACTCTTAGTAGTATGCATTTGTCTTTTACACCTAATCTACATATTATTATATAATTTGTGTGTATATATATTAATCTTTATTCTTGATATTTTAGATATTTATATTATTATTATAATAATAATAAAGTAAAACATTTAAAAATGTATGAACAATTAAACAAATAATAAAAGAAATAATTTTTGTATTTTAAAAAGTATTTCAGTTATTTTATCATGCTAGGAGGGAAAAGAAAAATAAATTGAAGTTAACTTTTAAAAAGTATTTTTGGAATGATTAAAACATATATGATCTAAATTAAAACCAAAGATTAAAAAGTGTCAGTAAATTTTTTTTCTAAATTTTAAAAGTCCAAATAAAATATACTTTTGATTAACGTTTTTTTACCAAATATTTAATTGTATCTTTTATAAAGTGCTTGAAACATGAGCAGCATGTTAAAAAAGCTCGAAAGTCTAAAACATTGTTAGTTTATCTGAAAAAATTTGGCTCAAATTCAACCCAATCTGATATGACATGAGCTTGAAATTGCTCAATTTCGTCCTAAATGAAGCTTGGGCTTTAGATTTTTAATATGGACTCTGCTCGAAGCCTGCCCATTTGGACCGGCCCAAATTCTAGCCCGACAAATTTTATTTTAATTTTTTTATATATCAAATTAATTATTAGTCCAAATTATAAATCACATCAGATTAACAAAAAATGATAAAAAATAATAATAATTAATTATCTATATTATGTATATATAAATATGTATAATAATGATTAGTTTGAATCTACAAATTGCTATGTAATTAAATTGTTTATTTATTTAATATGTATAACAAGATCAAATTTATCATACTTTTGAAAGATGAAACTTATAATTTTTTTATTAAAATTCAAATTTATGATGTATCATATAAATTTTTTTTTTATATAATATGTTTTAAGTAAAATTAAATTAACTTTGAGCTCTAAATTTTGGATTAAACCTTAAACCCGAAGCCTGAGTCTGATACTTAAGTTCAAAGCCCAGCTTAATACCCATAGAACTAGGCATTGAGTTTTAAAATTTAGAATATTGGTCTGATCCAGTCTGAATTATATCTTTAATCTAAAATTTTTTATTCTAAACACATCTGAATTGGAAGGCTCAAATTTACATTCCTACGTGAGTACAAGTCAGTTTAAATGCTTCCAAGAAAAGCATTACCACGTTACCAAATATACTCTTATGTTCTTTTTAAAAAGAAAAACTTATATTTTTATGTATTATGAAAAAAATATGTATATTTTTATGTAATTATAAATCGGCTTACTAATTTACTGAATTATAAAAGTAACTTTTTCTCTATTAAATAATTTTATTTATAAAAAATTTCAGCATTACTCTTTTTTATGAAAAACAAAAGGAAAAGTAAATAGTAAAATATATTCCAAACTGGATCTAAATTCAACTTGTTTAATTTGAATTTATAAGACTGTCTCCTAAAGATGTTGACCTAAATTTCGGTCACATAACTCGTGTGTTCTTATCTCACGCTATCTCCTCCGCACATCAATCCCATTGGCCCAATTCACAATCTTACGGATCGCCACCTCATCATTTTACAACCGTAGATCAAAATATCATCAACAGTCATCATAACGCCTGTCCCAAACCAAAGCTCTAAAATTCTTTTACATGCAACCGTTACCTTTATTTCCCTATAAACCCCCTCAATATATAATTCTCACCGCGCAACAGCACTGTTTAATTACATTTTCCATTCTAATTTTTTCTTTCTCAGTAAAATAATTATTTTCTGATTGTTTCTCGAGAAAAAAAAAAAACAATTTTTTCTGTGTAGATTTTTGGACCGAGGTAGTAATGGAAACTGGGGGAAAGCTGAAGAAAGGTGCGGCGGGGCGGAAGGGTGGCGGTCCGAAGAAGAAACCGGTTTCCCGGTCCGTCAAAGCCGGTCTGCAGTTCCCGGTCGGAAGAATCGGCCGATACTTGAAGAAGGGACGCTACTCTCAGCGAGTTGGAACTGGAGCTCCGGTTTACCTCGCTGCCGTCCTCGAATACCTTGCTGCTGAGGTATTATAAATTTTAGCTCTATTTGATAGAATTGTACTTGGTTTCCAAGTTTTCTAGGGTTTCTTTGTCCACCTTATTATTTGTGTGAACTTGCTACTCAGTTTAAATCTTGCTTGACGTCTGTTTGGTTAGTGAGAAAAACTGAAAGAAAATGATAAACTCAAGAATAACCAAGCGTATATTCAGAACATTTAACTGGATTTTCAATTGGGTTCGTTAAAACTCAAAACTTCTAGTTACTTCTCTACTTCATTTTCTCCTAATTACTCTGGATCTGATAGCATCCGAACAGAATCTTAGTACTTACATTTTGCTAGTCAATTACAGGCTAAATTCAAGTGAATTTTCAGATTTTCTAGGGTTCTATGTCTTCCTTTCGATATGCCCTATACATTTCTAATAGAAATACCAAATGGGGTTGAAGAAATTTCCATCAAAATTTGGTTTTGAAAGTGTTGGGTATGCATTTTGTTAGGTTCTGGAGTTGGCTGGTAATGCAGCAAGAGATAACAAGAAGAATCGAATTATACCGAGGCATGTACTTTTGGCTGTAAGAAACGATGAAGAACTGGGAAAGCTTCTTGCTGGTGTAACCATTGCTCATGGCGGTGTGCTTCCCAATATCAACCCTGTGCTTTTACCAAAGAAAACTGAGAAAGCTGCCAAAGAGGTCAAATCCCCATCTAAAGCCACAAAGTCTCCCAGGAAGGCTTAGTTTTTCTCAAGTCTCTTGACAAAGTCAATGTATCTCTCTGTATGTAAAATTCCTACTTGTATTTTTGCTTGTAGGAAAACTTCGTGTGCTTTAATAATTAGGATCATTGTACTCTTGTTTCCAAATCGTCGTAGATACAATCCCTTGTTTTATATGAATGAAATGAAATTTGGCCAGTTTCTAGTTTCATTAAACTGTATTTATCTACTTTTTTATTAACGGTTTGCTTTGTTTTTTCGGTTTGCTTTGTTATGTCTCGATGTTTTGGCTATTTGATTCATTATGTGAGTATTTGGAAGAATAGTCTTGAAAGGCACGGACTAAGATTCTCATTCATGAATTTTATAAAAAGGTCAAAGTCAGTAAGCATGTTTTCTTCTTTTTTCGTGATTTATATATATATATATATTTTTTTTTTTTTCTTTTCCCCTTTTTTGGGTGTTTATAACTTTGTAAACTATGAATGATGTGATGTGATGTGATGTGTAAAGATGATTGATCACTTTTTATGCACAATATCATGTACTATATCTCCTAAAGTGGTAATGGTTGTATTCTTTTATTTTGCAACTGGAATGGGAGATTTGGATTCAGTTACTTGAGACAATAATGGTTTTGCCACTAAACGGAGCTGTCTTGTAAGGGGTGAGAGGTTTAGGATTTTTTTTATGTATTTTTTTTTTGTCCTTTTGTTTGGTATTTCTGAAGGTTGCATGGATTGAAAGGTTTGAAGGTTGAACTGGGTGAGATAAAAAGTCGATAATTTATCCCCGCGAAACTTTGATACCGAGAAACTCTTGAACTAGGAGGTTTTTTTATTTTTTATTTTTTTTTTCCATGTTTTAAGTTAGAAGTTGATAGCAAGAAAAAGTTTCAGTGATAGTGTGTTATCTGGTCCTGTACAAGTCTACTCAAAGTAACGTGTTTTGAAACCTTTTCTCCAAAAAGAAAGGGAAAGAAAAAAAAAATTGAAATTACTGAAAAATGTTGTTAGTTGTTGGTTAAATGCATAAGAATATGTTTTAGTTAAGATCTGTCTTTTCTTCTCTTTCAACTGAAATCAGAAAGGTTTTGTTGAAAGAATCTTTGGTTCATTTGTAAATTACTTGTGTTAAAACCAAGTCACAGGGAACTGAAAATTGTTAAAAGTACAAATATATATATATATATATATATAGTTAGGCTCGGATTAGATGACAATCAGGTTTTAAATTTTGATTTTTGATTTCTATCACTTGGTCCAAATGTAAAAATCAAATATCAGGATGTACTGACCTGAACTTCATATTTTCTGCTAGAATACTGAATATATATGTTTTCTTTTTTCTGCTAGAATATGGAAACGAAAAGAAAAACTAATAAATTTAAAGGAACAAAAATCAACTACATCCGCCTGGCATGGCCAAAAATCCTCTCATAAAACCATTAGCCCCAAGGAGGAAGACATCCATCAAGTAATAAGGCTATTTTTAGACTCCTGGACCAAAGATATTTGTAAAGTAAGATATAAGTAGGAGAAACAAGTCAAAGCTTTCCATGCTTCATGAGCAACTTAATTGCAGGTTCTTGGTACCAAGTCAAGAGCAATTTGTGAAACCAGAAACCAAGACGTGCATGGCTCATGATCAGAGAGTTTTCCCAACAAAGATTAGAAGAGTCACTGTTACAACCATTAATAACAGCAACTGAATCTCACTCACACATCATGAGTCCACCCTTCTTGCTTGGTACATTCTAAAGCCCAAAAAGCAGCAAGAGTTTCCACCAGCTCTACAGAAAAAGCATGACAAATTCTGGACTATAAACCCACCACCTTAGAAGATGAATCTCAACAATGCAACAAGAATTTTCAAAAAAAGGAAGCATCAAAGTTAAGCTTAATTACGCCATAGGGAAGGAGTTTCCAACAAATTGCAACATTTGGCTTATCAGAGTTATGAATCTGTTTATCCAACAGAATTTCATATTTAAATCACAAATCAAGTTTATTTTCCTCCAAACAAAATCCAATATTAATGCCCCAAATAAAAAAAANAAAAAAAAAAAAAAAGAACAATCTCCAACAGGAAGCACACTTAGTGGGTCAGGAGGATTAACAATGAAACCAATCAAATTCAAAGGATTATAAAATTGAAAACCAAAGAGCCTTAGCATAATTATCATTTTTAACAAAAAAATTTAAAATATCTTTTTGAAAATTAGAGCAGAAAGGACAGCCAACATTTGCCAAATTCAAGAATCTACGAACTCTAGAAAAACAAAGGCGAGAATCAGTGGCAATTCTCCATAAAGAATTTCAACCTTTCATGAATTTTCACCTTCCATAAACTTTTCCAAAGCTTCATACTCTGAGAAAAAGAAGGAGAAACCTCACCAATCCTTTGTTTTGCCATGTAAGCTGACTTAACTAAAAAATTCCAGTTCTGAATCGAGGTCTTGATCATCTTGTTCTCCTGAGAAATATTAAACCAAATTCTAAGCACAAAATTAGCACATTGATCATCAAAAATCTGATAAATGAGTTGATGATTCCCAAAAACTCCATTATCAGATTTAATAGAATTAATAGATTAAGGTAGAAGATTTTCCACAGCTGTTCTAGGTCTAGGAACAAAACAAGGCAAGTGAGGTATTCAAGGATACCTCCATTTATCCACTTGAGATCAGTTTCCAATAATGAAGCAAGCATATATTTAATTTTTTGACTAATTCTAAGATGCAAAAATTTCTCACCTTGTAGGAGAATCTTTTGGGGACAAGGAGCAATTTAGAAAACCATAGAATCTACAATATGTGGAGGACAAAATATTCATCCAACGTCTATCAACCTTGGCAGCCAACATCCATCCAAGTTTAGGAAGTAAAGAAAAAAATTTCATATTAGCAAATTTTTTTAATCCAAGACCATTACTCTCAAGCACAGAATAATTCCACCAAATATTACAAAGAAGACTATCTAGTTCATTAAATATTTTCACAAAAATTTTCATAGTAGACATAGCATAAACATGAACAGAAGAAATAATACTTCTAAAAAGATTTGTCCTTCCAGCTCTAAATAGTAAACGCCATTGCCAACTAGACAGTCTAGATTCAACTCTTTCAGTAATTCTGTCAATTTTTTCATCCTTTTTTTATCAAATAAAAAAGGGTTACCAAGGTAGACAGTCATTCCCCCACAGTTTATTCCTCTTTTACAATTTTCATTTTGATTATGTCTTTTGGATTCCGAAATTTTCCACTTTGCTAACACCCCTGTGATGCTTGACTGCTTGTCATGTGGAAATACTAGCTCATATTATTTTCCAATTCAAACAGACTTTTTCTTATGAGCTATCCTGATCAATTTTGTTGGCATGTATATCATTTTTTTATCTCTTTTACTATAAGTGCTATTTTTTTTTTTTTTTTTCTCTCTCTCTCTCAAATTGCTCCCGTATCTTACTATTCTGTGTCGTAATTAATAAGAGTTCTTGAACCTTCTTCCATTTGAGGGATAACGGGAGGTTATTCTTCACTTCACAAAAGTTAATGGTCATCTCATTCCTTACAATAGAATTATTATCGCACTAAAAGGTCTATGAGTAATCCATAAACAATTTTCTGGGTATATATTCATCTTGCTGGGGGCAGATATATATTGGTTTATGGACAGATTTTAGTAATTTGAACACCATCTTCATATCCCACCTTTGTTTACTTCACATGATTCTGAATCTTTTTAACTGGTACCTACAAAATTATAAATTTTCAATACTTTACCTAATTTGCAATTTTGCCATTCTCATTATTTTGATTTGAAGAAATACCAAACACCAAGGCAGGCGGCAGGAGAGATTTAAAGGAAAATTTAGGAAAATTTATCTAATGAAACTGAAGCTTATGATGGCATTCCTTGCATTTTACTGTCCCAAAACCAAGTATAACAGCCAATGACCTATATTATGTGTTGTTTTCATTTGTCCTGAATGCTTTTTATATATGAGAAAACCACACAAGTTCCAGTCTCCAGTTTGCGTGCACTTTGCTTTAATGCTCATTGGAGAGCAGGCAATTTAGTAAATATAATGATGAAAATGTGTCATTTCTTTTATATCATAATTTTGCTTCAATAAAACTCAATTTATGCAATGAGATACAACTTGATCCAAAGGCCTAAAAACAATGATGCTGATGCTGCTTTTGAGTCTGAAACACTATGATTTTGTTTTAAGTTTCCAAACCCACTTTCTACCAACCTTTCCACAGCCATTGTCTCTGGCAAAAGAAGACCCAAGTAATAATTTCAACAAAATGCTTCCAATCTAACTCCAAGATTTCTAAATTTCTAATCAAAAGCATTTGCATCAAATTATTCAGATTAGGTGGTAAATAGAAATCGGATCAAACACCTTCCAGCAAAGAACCAAACGAAC
This sequence comes from Ochetophila trinervis, assembly GCA_003254975.1. Classification (NCBI taxonomy): domain Eukaryota; kingdom Viridiplantae; phylum Streptophyta; class Magnoliopsida; order Rosales; family Rhamnaceae; genus Ochetophila; species Ochetophila trinervis. The sequence goes on from QANX01004718.1 coordinate 108,587, forward strand.
GCCTTTGATTGAAGATATTACAGCTATTAACCAGAAAGGGAACAAATCTAGATCGATATATAATTTGCAGAAAACCCTACATTCCCAAAACCCACCTACATGATTTCAGAATCCGACAAAATAACAAAAAGAATAAAAAATGAAAAATTCAAGAACTGGTAAACTTGGTGACGGCCTTTGTGCCTTCAGAAACAGCGTGCTTGGCCAATTCACCGGGAAGAACCAATCGAACGGCGGTCTGGATCTCCCGGGAGGTAATGGTGGGCTTCTTGTTGTACCGAGCCAATCTGGAAGCCTCCTGAGCGAGCTTCTCGAAGATGTCGTTGATAAAGCTGTTCATGATCCCCATAGCCTTGCTTGAGATCCCGATGTCAGGGTGGACCTGTTTGAGAACCTTGAAGATGTAAATCTTGTACGTCTCCGTGCTCTTCTTAACCCTCTTCTTCTTCTTCTCCACGCCTCCTCCTTCCTTGGCCACCTTCTTCTCCGCCTTCGGCTTCTTCTCCGCCGGAGCTTTTTCCGCCGGTTTCTTCTCGGCCGGCCTCTTCTCAGCCTTCGTTGGAGCCATTGCTTCTTTCTCGAGAAAAATTGGAGGAAGAGGAAAAACAAAAGCTTCTTTGTATTGAAAATGGGGGTTCCGGAAGAGATAGAGAGCGATTTGTGGGGATTTGGTGGAGACGAATTCTTTATATATAGCATTGAGGCTGATCCTCATTGCTCGATAGGGTTTTCACAAGGATCGATGACGTGGTGGATATCTTAGTCCGTTGGATTTGGATATCTGTAAATTTGTGGTTGCGATTTCATTTCACCCTTTTAATGGATTTTAGCGATAAGCGAGTTAAATTTTAGTCGATCTTAATCTCACGTGCGATTTACTTCAGATGAAGCTTTCCCGAACCTAAAAGTTAGTAAACCGAAATTCGGCAAAAGGAAAAGTAAAAAAGCTTCTCCAATTTCTAATTTTCTATATCTTTTTCGCATAATTAAATTTTACAAAATAACCTGCTAATCAAATTTTTGAAAATTTTTAATTATAATAAACTTTTAGCTCAATAAAACATGAAAAAAAAATTTAAAAGTCCAAAATTTAATCAAATCAGTCCAAACAAAATTCAGCCATAATTTAACTTGAACTCGATATGTTTCAAGTCCAAAATTGTTTGATTTCTTTTTGAGCCGGATTTGATTTTAAATTTTAAGTATCGACCTGACCTCAAATCTGATTTATTGGTACAACCCAAAACTCAGCCCGAACTCTCCTCATTTGGACATGCCCATGTTATAGTCTGGTATATTTTTATTTTTTATGTCTAAAAAATATATGTACAAATTATAAACCACATTAAATTAACAAATAAATAATAACAAATAATAATTAATTATCTATTATTTTGTATATTATATAGAAAACATTTACAACACATATTGTTATTTGACATAATTAATTAATAGCTAATTTTATAAAGTGCATGAACAATATACATATCAAAATTCATTTTAATTTTACAATCTAAACTCCTAAGTTAAAAATAAAGTAAAATACATATATAAAGAAAAATTAGAGGTTTCATTTT
>QANX01004718.1:110576-134451 GCA_003254975.1 Ochetophila trinervis
TTTTTTTTTTTTTTTTTTTTTTTGCAATAAACGTGAAATATTGTTATATACGGCATATTAGAAGAGAGCATTTACAAGAACTCAATATCTCAAAGCAAAAGATGAATTACTAGCATATATAAAGGCTATGCACCTAGATAATGTTGAAAATAAATCAATACACGCAATATTATTTGACATATTAAGTAATTAAAATTTTCTTTTCAATATTGTGATTTCACTTATTTTAAAAATTGTTATGTAATTGAATATATTATTCATTTACTATGTATAACAAATATCAAATTTACTATATTTAAAATATGGAACTTGTAATTTTTATTAGAAATTAAACTTATAATGTTTGTTGAGTACATAAAATTATTAAAGATTTTTATTTTGTAATTTTTGATTTATTAAATATATTTATTTATAGCATTTTTATAATTTTAATTTTATTTTAATAAGTTTGGATGGAAAAATATTTGTTCTCTTAACTTGTATTTGTTTATTATTTATTTTATTTTATGTTTTATAAATATCATAATACTATTTTTTATTTTTATATAATATATTTGTATAAAAAAAATATAAAGTATTTTGAAATTAAATTTTGAGTTTTAAATTTTAGTTTAAATTTTAAACCCGAAGCCAGAGCTCAATATCCGAACCCAAAGTTTGGCTTGATATCCATAGGGTTGGGCCTCGAGTCTTAAAATTTTATGTATTGGTTCGATCCGGCCTGAATTTTCTCTCGAGCATGAAAAAGCCCCACTTGAACCATCTCGAATCCGCCTCAACCTGAAGTTTTGGGCTTGGCCGGATTGGACAATCCAAATTTACACCTTTAATCTTAATTTATATTTTTTTTAAAAGTATATTACATTTCTTCTTCTGAAATTTAGCTAAAATAAAACTATCCTTGAAGTTAAGATGATTTCAATTATTCCATCTACTATTAATATTTTTCAGTTAAAATTAATAGTATTTTATAATTTTAAATAGTTATTTTCCCTTTTCTCTCTCCATCTCTATTTTATTTATTTATTTTTAATGGCAAATGCATCTGTCCATCCGTCTCTCTCATTTAAAGACATACCTTTGAAATTTTTTTATATTATTATTTTACATTTTATTAAAAAAAAAAAAAAGTAGAATCCCATCTCTTTCTTTTTCTCTGTTCCTTTTCTTTCCTATTTTTTCTAGCGTGTAGAAAAGTAAAGAACTGTAATTTTTGAAAAGTTGAGAATTATATACAGATAATAAATAATATATGTATATGTGTGGGGTTGCAGAGATTTTTTTATTTCTGGTGCCTATGCATGTATGTTATCTCAATGATGTTAATGTTTGGATTGAATTAGTGTTGGTTGCTTCTTTTTCTTCACTTTCGAAGTTTTTGAACGTTGAATTACTGATCAATTTTTGTTGTTTGATGTTTTCTAATGGTATATTTAAGTTAGTTCCATTTCTTTCTCTCTTATCTCATGATTATGCAATTATGGGTAATTGGGCTTCTTTTAATATGAAATTAAGTATTTTGATTATTTTTTTTTTCTTAGGTAGTGTTTAGTGCACCGGATAAGAAAATGAGATTGAATTATAATCCTAGGTCCACCTCTTACCTGGTGTTTTTTGCTGTGGAGGTGAAAGATAACAACATCCTAGGGCCTCTTTATCTCCCCTCATTAACTAGATTTAGAATCCACTTCCCTTATACGTGATTAAATAAGGAGAGAAAGATTCTTGGAGACAAAAAGCGATCTTGCCAACTTCGATCACCTTTGACCCTCCATTTTCTGCCGAATCTTCTTCTGCAAAGTGAAACCCTACACGAGGCCTTCCTTTCTTTCTCTTGACGCCCACATCCTCTTTGCTTATGCTACTTTACTGCTACCAATTTCCCAAGATTTCTCTCTTAGCTTAAATATTTTTCTTAACCCCATGCCTATTCTTTCGTTTCTATTCTATTAATTGTTATTTTCTATATATTGCAGTTTTTACACTTTCACTTGATTTTGTCTTCTTTTTTTTTATGGTTAATTTGATAAGGTTTACTAAATTTTTCTGCCTCGAAACTTGGGTTTTCTGCCTTCCTTCTCTTGGCTTATGCTTACTTTACTGCTGCAAATTTCCCAAGATTTCTCTCTAGGCTCAGGTATTCTTTTAAACCCCATGTCTCTTCTTTCGCTTCTATTATATTAATTGTTATTTTCTCTATATTGTACTTTTTGCGGTTTCACTTTCACTTGATTTTTTCTTCTATTTTATTGTTTAATTTCTAGGGTTTTAGTAAATTTTTATGCCCCAAAACTTGTTTATATATATATATGGATTAATCCCAACTCCAAAGGTTTCACCTTTCCAGTGTATTTGTTTCAATTTAGAGATATTATCTCCTATTTCTCTAAAAGCTAATTCAACAAAAAAAGAATTTTGTTGGTTTTATTTTGGTTTTATACACAAGTTCAATTGTTTTGCATAACAAAATTTTGTTGTTTGAAATAGCTTTAGGTAAAAGAAAAATAGGTTCGGATGATCATTTAAATATAGATCCAGAAACAAGATTCTATACTCAGAAAGAGTTAGAAGAAAAAAAAAATGAAGATGAACCAGTAAATTATCCTAAAATGGATACAAATCCTGTATTCTTGTCTACTTCAAATCCTATCCCTGCAGAACATAGGATAGATGATTTAAATAAAACTAGTGTTGCCTCACAAGGTAAATACTTAGATTTTAAAAATATACATTTTAAACACTATTATGAGCAAACAATAAACGATTGGGCTCAAAGTTTAGTTATTGTTACAATAAATTATAGATCAACTTGGACTACAGATAGATTTTTAAATTATATATCTGGTACGTTACAAGGTGATGCTTTTCAATTCTTTAGACAATGGAAAAGTTCTGAAGAAGGTAGAAAAGAGAAAGAAAATTTAATTTCTAGTTTTAAGACTCTAGAAGAGATTCTTAAAGAATTCACAAAAATTTTAAAAAGAGAGTTTTGTGGAATAATGAATATAGAAAATTGTAAGTTAGACATAGACTATGTTCTGACAAAATTAAAATTATGTGATATTAGAGAATTAGAAAATTTCTCTAAAAAGTTTTCACAATATTTTTATTTATTATCTACTGATAAAACAAAATTTTTGTATAAATCAATATTTTCATAAGTTACCCCCTCCTTGGGATGAATTATGTAATACAAAATATTCCAAATTTTTAGAAAAAACTAATGGAATAGATACATTAGGAAATATAATTAGTTTTCCTTGGAGAATGATAGTAGACCACTGTCTTAAAGCAAAAGCTAGTAAACAAGTTAAAAATAAATTAGGATATAATTATTGTTCTAAGTTATTAGATAATCAATATGAATTTGGTTGTTCTAAAGAAATTAGAAAACCAAGGAAAATTAGAAAAAGTTTTCATAAGAAATATAAATGGCGAAAATGGAAAAAATCATCCAAATATAATAAATTTAATAAAAATAAAAAAGTATGTTAGACATAAAAAGAAAAGAAATCTTAGTCAATGTACTTGCTATATATGTAATGAAAAAGGTCATATAGCTCCTGATTGCCCTAAAAAAGGTAAGCAACAGAAGAAAATGATAAAATATTTAGAAGAAAATAAATTATAAATATGTTTCGGAGAAGAAATCTTTGATCAAGAAAAAATATTATATGAAATTGAAAGTTCTGATGATGAGTCTAGTTCAGACGAATCTATGAATTATTATATTTTTATGTTAAATACTGAGAAAACAATATTTTCTAATTTTCAAGAAATTTCAGAAGAGGAAAAAGCTGTAACAAAATTATTTGATATTCTAGGCGAAGAATTTCATATTGATGATACAAAGTTAGAGCAACTAACTAAAGTTCAAAAATAGAAATTTATAAATTATCTAAATTTAATTTCTGGTCAACACAACATTTTGAACAATTTAATGGAAATGGTTTAGTAGATATTCCTATTTTTGATAAGAATAAAATAAAAAGATTAAAAAAAAATACCCTCAATTAAGGTACATATCGGTTTAATACAAATCGAAATAAAGGCATTATTTCGACAATGAATCGATACACCTATTTTAGCTGTTATGTTAGATAAGTGTTTCAGTGATCCTATTAAGGCACTAATATGAGGTATTCAGTCTAATTTAGTATCCAGTGTAGTATGGTTTAAAATAAAACCAAACTTCTTTATTTCTATTAATGATCCTAATATACATGAAACAATTAGATTAAAAATTCAAACAAAAAATATAAGAATGAAAGAAGATAGTTTTGAATTATCTATACAATGGCGAGCTATTCATGAATTGACTAATTTGCCACAAACATCTATTAGAGAAATAGATTCCCAAATAGTAGAAGTCTTCGAGCCACAAGGATTTGATAAAGCAATACAACCAAGATTACTAAATTGGAAAGATTTAGAAATCCCTAATGATTGGTTAATTAATAATATTATTGATTTTCAGGAAGAGAAGAAAGTAAAACCACTATAAATTATGGCCTCTGAAAATAATTTGTATTTTAAGAATAATAATAATTTAGAATCAGAAATACAATCAGAAGAAGATAATATGTTTATAAAAAATAGACCTGTTAATTTAGAAATACCTAAATTAAAATATAAAAATTTAGGAAAAGAAAAATTTAATAAAAATATTCAAATTCCTATTTTTCATGGAAGATTTAAGGAAGATAGTTCTAGTTCTAGACATGAACTAAAACCAATAGTAATTTCACAAATGCAAATTGGAGAAAATGAAGGTATCATTTTTTCTAAACATCAAAATTGTAAAACATACAATTATATTTTAGGAAATTTTAAATTTCAAAGTTAAAAGAATTATAGTTTAAATATTTTAATTGATACTGGAGCAACAACTTCGGTATGTCAACCTAATGCATTGCCATTAGAAAAATGGCAATTAATGAAAAGACCAATCTTAGCAACAAGAATTAATGGTCTAAACACTAAAATAGAATTTAAAGCAAAAGAAATACCTATTTGGATTAATAATCATAAGTTTATTATTCCAAAAGTTGTATGTTTTCCGGCTATGCATAGAGATTTTATATTAGGAAATAATTTTTTTTTAAATATTATCCTTTGACTATTTCTCGGAAAGAGATTAGTTTTACAAATACTAATAGAACAATTAGCACTAATATTTTAGATAAACATTTTTATAAATGTATACCATCATTTCAGATAGAAAAATATGAAAATATAAATCAATTAGATATTAATCACTGGACATATAAAATTTTAGAACAAAATTTTAGTGAAGATCCAATGAAATTATGGAGTAAAAATTCTAGATATTGTAATTTAAAATTAATATATTCTAATAGAATAATTAGAGTTAACCAATGGTCTATACTAGAGAAGATATAGACGAATTTAATATTCCAATAACTAAATTATTAGAAAAAGGATTAATAAAAAAACTAATAGTCCACATTCTAGTCCCGCTTTTATGGTAAAAAATCATTCTGAAAATAAAAGAGGTAAACCTAGAATGGTAATAAATAATAAAAGGTTGAATGAAAATTTAGAGTTTGATGGTTATTTTATTCCTAGAAAAGATGTTTTAATTAATCAAACTCAACAAGCCAAAATTTTTAGTAAATTTAATTGTAAGTCAGGATACTGGCAGATTAAATTAACAGAAAAGTCAAAGCCCTTGACTGCTTTTAGTGGTCCTTACGGTCACTACCAATGGACAGTCATGCCATTTGGTCTATGCACCGCACCACAGATTTTCCAACGATGGATGGACTCTATTTTTGGAAAATATAAAGATTTTTGTGTAGTATATATTTATGATATTTTAGTTTTTAGTGAAACTAAAAAACAACATAAGCAACATCTAAAAAAGATTTGCAATGAATTAGTTAGTAATGAAATTATTCTCAGCCCTAAGAAAATAGAGGTAGAGAAAGAAGAAATATAATTTTTAGGTTTAAAACTTACTAAATCAGGTATTAAATTGCAAGATCATATAATTGCAAAAATTAAAGATTTTTCAGAGAAACTGGAAGACAAAAAACATTTACAAAAATTCTTAGGAATTTTAAATTATGGTAGACAATTCATCAAAGATCTTTCTAAAAAAGAAATATTGTTAATTGAAAAATTGAAGAAAGATAATAAATTTATTTGGACAGAAAATGATTCAGAAATTATTAGACAAATAAAAACTGAATTAAAAGATATTCCTTCAGTTTATTTTCCTAAACAAGGAAAATTATTAATATTAGAAACTGACGCTAGTAATGAGTGTTGGGGAGCAGTTTTAAAAGCTAAAACTGAATTAGGTGAGCAAATATGTGGTTATAATTAAGATGAATTTAAACCAAATGAACTGAATTATATTACATTTGAAAAAAAAATTTTAGCCATAAAAAATGGTATTAAAAGATTTCATATTTTTCTAGCACCAGAAAAATTTGAGATACGAACAGATAATAAATCTGTTAAAGATTTTTTAAAATCAAGAAGACTAAAAGATAATCCAAGAAGGATTAGATGGTTTAATTACATTAAACAATATTCTTTCGATATTAAATATATTAAATGTACTAATAATTTTATTGCTGATTTTCTAAGCAGGCCTGATGAGTAATCAAGACTCGATTACTGTCAACAAAGGTAAAGGTAAAAAGGATAAACAATCCTCTGTACCTAAATCAACACATCAACCTAGAACATGTATGATTTCCAACAAACACCAAGCATCCGGTTCATCTTCACCATTTAGACCAAATATGAGAATGCCTAGTCACCCTATAACATGTCCTCCTAGACTAGGAATAATTCCACCATATCCATTTCACTTGCTTTATCCAAACCAGTTAAATCAACCTTAATTTTCTCTTGTTCCATTTTCATATTTTGGCCATAACCCATGGACACCTGTCCTAACATCTTATTCTCAAATTGCCAACGAAACAGAACATTTTCTGAAACAACAAAAAGAATTAGAAGCTAAACAAATTTATGATTTCTATAATCCAGGTTTATCTAAAGATATTTATGATTATTTAAATGAAATCTGGAAAGCACATTTGCTAGACAAACGAAGTCAATTTAAAAAAAGTATGTGAAAATTTGTAGATTTGTTGTTAGAAAAAAAAAAAAGAGTTACATATAACAGTATTAGACTCTATTAAATCTTTAGCCCCAAAGATGGATGTCAATATTACCGTATTAGAAAAATTAATACACTTATATGAATCTTTAGAGTCATCTACCTATGATTCTAATTATAATAAAATTAAAAGATGTTTTTTATTTGAGAAAGCCAAAGAACTTGGTTAAGATATATTCTTTAAAATTTATTTAAAGTATTGTTAAAGAGCAACTTTATCAAATACCATTATGATTTAAAAAATATAAGGGTGATACTTATTTTTCTTCAAAATTAGATAATTTAAAAATGCATTTTCTTATTAACCACGCACCCTGGAGTGTTAAATGTATTGAATGGGGTTTGGTAGGTCAAATTACTTTTCAAAATTTAGATTGGAAAAAATTAGCAAAGTTACCCATGTTTATTAAGAGTATGTTATATAACTATATTAAAGATAAAAAAAAATGTTAAATATTATATTTTTGAAATTTTCAGTAATATTGGTTTTAGAGAACGAGAAATGTTCAACCATATCAAATATGGTTTCAGAGAAGCTCGAGAAGTAGATTTTGGAAAAGATGATTTAAGGGGAATTGGCTCAACAAGAGTAAACAACGCTATTGAGTCATACGATTTTTCAGACTATTATATTAAGAGTCTATACGAGTTAAACATTGAAGCTTCGAAATTCAAACCAGTTTCAAGCCTTGATGTCTACACCCGAGTAACGGATGGTAGAAGAATTTTTATTACATATTTAAAAAGAGAAAAGAATTATGGTTCTGAATATGACGGTACTGAATTAGTTAGACAAATATCAAATTTGGATCTAACTTTGGATTTACCCATGGATTATTTAATTGATGCACAAAATATGCTTGAGGTAGATCTTTTGGGCATGGAAGCAATCCAAAATATTGAAGATGATTCCTTATTAGAAGACTCAAATATGGCCCACAATATCGACAATATGATGGAGCCCTGATCAGACAGATCAAAATATGCTACTGTTTGTCAGCAAAACACTGTACATACACTGTTTACTTTAATGTTGAAGACACTGTTCATGAGACTGTGTAGACACTGTAGACCGAGCACTGTTCATGCTACTGTTACTGTTCATTTTACTATTCATCATTAAATGTAAAAATTTTCTATTTAAGCAACCTGAAGGCTTAGCTGAAGGCATTCGGTTCCTTTTTATTTTTTCAACCTTTTAGACTTTTTCCTTTCCTTTTCCTTTTTTGTTATTAATCTTTCCTTTATGTAGTTGATCTTTCCTTTTATGTAAACACTTCCGCGTCCTTTCCTTTTTGTTTGTTAATGGTATCAGAGCTTCTAGTTGTGTGAACTATGTACTGTAATTAAGTTTGTAATAAGAGTGTAAACTTTTAAGCAACTATTTCATCTGCAATATATATATTTGACGTTTGAAATCAAGTAAGTTTTCTAAATCTCTATTTTCTTTTTTATTGTTAACTATTGTGAAGCATATATGTTTGCCTGATTTATATTCACTTGTTTGACTCTGTTTTAGATCTGTGTGATCATTGTTTAGAATATGTTTGAGTGATAAAAATTGGTAAGGCAGAAGGGTCTTGTGCATCGATAATAGTTTAATATGGAAGAACTTAGATGTTTAGCAAAGGATCAAGATTTTGAACATCAAATACATATTGAGGATAGTAAGTCTGTAGCTCAAGGTATAAACACTTTAGTAGATTTAGTTTATCATATGTTTAATGATAATAAAAGTCAACTTAGTAATATAGAATCTAAAATAGATAAAAATTGTGAAGTTATTAAAAAACTTAATAACTCAGTAAAAAATGATTCTAGCCAAGAATCACGAAATATTAAAAATGTTAAATTATTTTATGGAACTGAATTATTAACTTTGGACAAAATTAAAAATAATAATGAAAAAGAAAAACCATCAGATTGGAAAGAAACTTTCAATTCTTTAAAAGAAATTATTGAACACTGGAAATCTCAATATCAACAGACAGATGATATAGAGAGACAAAATCATTTAGTTAAAATGATGCAAGAATTATATTTACAAAATGAAGATATTTTTGTTGGAACTAATTATCATTATATGTTAAATTATGATACGACTGATGAATCTAGTTAAAAAGGAAAGGACGTGGAAGTGTTTACATAAAAGGAAAGATCAACTACATAAGGAAAGATTAATAACAAAAAAGGAAAGGTTCAACTACAATGAAAAGGAAAAGGAAAGGAAAAAGTCTAAAAGGTTGAAAAAATAAAAAGGAACTGAATGCCTTCTGCTAAGCCTTCAGGTTGCTTAAATAGAAATTTTTTACATTTAATGATGAACAATAAAATGAACAGTAACAGTAGCATGAACAGTGCTCGGTCTACAGTGTCCACACAGTCTCATGAACAGTGTCTTCAACATTAAAGTAAACAGTGTATGTACAGTGTTTTGCTGACAAACAGTAGCATATTTTGATCTGTCTGATCAGGGCTCCATTATATTGTCGATATTGTGGGCCATATTTGAGTCTTCTGATAAGGAATCATCTTCAACATTTTGGATTGCTTCCATGCCCAAAAGATCTACCTCAAGCATATTTTGTGCATCAATTAAATAATCCATCGGTAAATCCAAAGTTAGAACCAAATTTGATATTTGTCTAACTAATTCAGTACCGTCATATTCAGAACCATAATTCTTTTCTCTTTTTAAATATGTAATAAAAATTCTTCTACCATTCGTTACTCGGGTGTAGACATCAAGGCTTGAAACTGGTTTGAATTTCGATGCTTCAATGTTTAACTCGTATAGACTCTTAATATAATAGTCTGAAAAATCGTATGACTCAATAGCGTTGTTTACTCTTGTTGAGCCAATTCCCCTTAAATCATCTNTGGTGAAATAATTTCAATGCAGTTGCTTTGTTTCTCCCCACTTCAATAAATGCGCACTTGCTTTCTCGGCCTGCAAAGATACATAATTCTTTCTCAGATAAAAAAAGAAAAAAAAAACAATAAATAACATCTAAACTTAAATTTAATTTCAAAGGATATATATATAAGAAATTTCTACATTCATAAATATATATATATATATATAAGAAATTTCTACCTCTTTATCCCAATCGCATCGAACGGTAATGATGATTAATACCAATGTCTGAATCGCTGTCCCACCAATCATGCCCGCCCAAATTCCCTAAAATATATATATTTTTAATTAATTTTCATAAACAAATATCAGTTCACATTTCCAATTTACCATTCCATCCAAAATGAATTATAAGCATAAAGTAACCCATTTGTTGATTCGCCAAAAAAAAAAAAGTAACCCATTTGTTCTTGTTTTTTATTTCTTATAAGATATTGAGCTTCACTTTTTATCCTTTTGTTTCCCCTCTCTCTCTCTCTCTCTTTCTCTACACACACACACACATATATATTGCTATGATACGCGTAAAGCTGTATTATAATGAGGAAGTCGGCAAACTTTCGATACCAAAATATTGTCAATTGCATGTAATTCGTGTAAAAAATTAGTCTGTTATATTATGATGCGGATCTCACAAATCATAATAAAATTATATACATATATAATTACAATTGTTAAATAAGATTAATTATGTTATTAATTCAGTGAATAAAAATAATACATACCATAACTCCTTGGTTGAAGATCCATCCCATGAAATATCCAAGTGGTACTCCGATTAAATAATAGCAACCTATATTTATATATGCAACATAAGATTGCCATCCAGATCCCACAGCCACTCCTGTTCATTGCTCAACAATTAAATTAAAGTTAATTAAGGTTGTGAATTTCACAAAATGGTAGAAACAAACAAAACTAATGTAATAAAAGCTTCGATATTAATTGGAAAGGAAAATAAAATGATATAAATTACCAGAGAGAATAGGTTGGATGCTATTGAGTAGAATTGTGACAGCTAAGAGGATAGAGAGTCTATTCACTTCTTCGAGTACAGGTTTACTTGAAGAAAATATGAAGGCAATCTGGTTGTGAAATATCATAATCAATAGCCAAAAGAAGAGGCCGATTATAGTGGATGTCACTACTGATACTATTGTAGCAAACCTAGCTCCTCTCCCGTTTCCTGCTCCAAGCTCATTTGCCACCCGAACTCTGTTGTTTTCAAACAAAATTCATTAACAATTCAACTTTTCTTAAACACATATATGTAAATGTATATATTGGCACTAATTTCTAATTAATTAATGCAATAGTCTCAGCTAAAGATTGTTAATTAATACAAAACTTCCAAAATATGGTATTTTTTTTTTGGTAAGTCCAAAATATGGTATTCANCTTTTAATTCAGTTTTTATTTGTCTAATAATTTCTGAATCATTTTCTGTCCAAATAAATTTATTATCTTTCTTCAATTTTTCAAATAACAATCTTTCTTTTTTAGAAAGATCTTTGATGAATTTTCTACCATAATTTAAAATTCCTAAGAATTTTTGTAAATGTTTTTTGTATTCCAGTTTCTCCAAGAAATCTTTAATTTTTGCAATTATATGATCTTGCAATTTAATACACGATTTAGTAAGTTTTACACCTAAAAATTATATTTCTTTTTATATGAGGTTGACAAGCTAGGATATTGAACACGAAAGAAAGAGATTGCCACTAATATGTTAAGTGCTTGTGATGAAAATATGATGTTCATATTTGTATTACTTGGTTGGGAAAGTTCGGCATTTGATTTTAGAGTCTTCAGAGATGCAATTAGGAGACCAAGTTGGTTAAGAATCTCCACTGCTAAGACAAAAAAATGCGTATATACTAGCAATATTAGTAACGTTTAATAGAATAATCTTTTAATTTATTGTATATCTTTTTCAAAGGTTGCTACTATGTTATAGATGCCGGATACACAAATAGTAAATGATTTTTTGTACCATTTAGGGGAACACGTTATCACCTTTCAGAGAAGAGAATATGTTCTGCACTATGAAACCGAGAGGAATACTTTAATATGAAGCATGCATCAGCAATAAATGTAATAAAAAGGTATTTTGGATTACTTAAGAAGCGATGGGTCATATTAAGAAGTCATTCTTTTTATCCAATCAAAACAAATGGGAGAATAATCACTGTATGTTGTCTTTTACATAATTTTACTAAGAGAGGAATGTCAAATGATCCAATTGAGATTGAGGGAGATGAAATGCAAGGTGCTGAATCGATTGTAGACCATAATCCCATAAGATCTATTGAGGCTTCAAACGAATGGAGTGAATGGATGAGCAATTTGGCTACATAAATGTATAATGAGTGGAGGGAAAATATGGGTGGTTAAAGACATGATTGTCTATGCATGTTTTATTTTACTTTTCATGAAACTAAACTATGTAATTTGTTTGTACTTTCAACTTTATTTGTGTTATTTTCTTGAATAATTATTTTTATTTTTAATGTTATTTGGATAACATATTTTAATAACATTTTTCAATATTTATTTATATGCATTATTATGAGTGTGGTTTTAGGAATGAATATTGGAGGTAGTAGCCATGCCAATGATCGATCTAACAAATGGTAATAGGCTTGTGTGGAGTAAGGATGAAGATGATGCATTGTTGAATGTCTTTGACGATGTTGTAGCCAAAGGGTACCGATTTGAAAATGGTACCTTCAAACTTGTTACGCTTGGTGTGGTTAAGAAGACTTTAGCAAAATTGTTTCTAGGTTGTGATTTGAAAACCAATCTACATATGTTGAACCATAGTGGGTTTGGATGGAATGATACATAAGTATATTATAGTAGACAACGATGATGTTTGGGAGGCCTATGTGCATGTTAGAACAAGAACACACATATTTAGTATGTTATATTTATATTTTAATTTTGTTATGGTATATATATTTTTTTCGTAGATGAAAAAAGATGCTAATGGATGAAGAGATAGACATTTTCCTATGTATGAAAGATTGGCAAATATTTATGGAGCGGATTGTGCAACTCAAAAGTAGCTGAAAATCCAACTGAATTGATGTCAGATCCTAGTAATAATGATGAGAATCCACCCCAACCAATTGACATTGGAGATAATGAGGAGAATTTTCTAATGTCAGTCAGTTATCCATCATACTTCAGCAATCGTAGAAAGTGGTCTAGACAATGCCATACAGGAGATGGATTAGTTTAGGGTTAGATAACATTGCTGCATTAGTTAGAGAAATCATTGCTGAAACAAAAGAAGAGGTGCGCATATTAGTTGATTCTATACGGCGACCAAAACTTACTCTGGAAATGCAACAATTTTTGTGTGTCAAACTTAGGAGGTTGAGACTTTTGGTTGACATTAGGGTTAAAGCTATGAATATGTTTTTAGCATCACCAGAGAACTTTGAGGTGTTCCAAGAGTATGATGAAGATGAAAAAAAAAAGCTTGAGTTCATTAATGATTCAATTGGACCATGAGTTTTATGGATGTTGTCTAAGTATTGTGAAATATAGTCTAACTAGAGACAAATTTTAAATGAGCATTATTAGTATCAAATGTTCACAAGATACTTATTTTGTTATGACCATTATATATGTAATGTTCATTTTGTTGATGTGAGCATTATTAGTATGAAATATTCATTAAAGAGTTTTTTTGTTTACATATCAATCTTTTTGGTTGTTTATATGTACATTGACTATATTAATGAAAATGGTATTATGACCATTTTTGTTTAATGTGAAATGTTTTGTGTTTAAATTGTAGATATTATATTAATTTATTTTATAATGTGTACAAACTAGAAATGATCAGTCAACATATCTATGTGTGTTCAAAGGAAAAGAGCCAAAAATTTATGACATGGGCAGAATGTCAAGAACAAATTAATAGCTTCAAAGGCAACTGTTACAAATTTTATCGTTCAAATGATGAAGCAGAGATAACATATATTTCATACATTGAATGCACAATAAAAAAAAAATCAATACTCTACAATGGAAATGAAATTTGATGACAATGCATCCAATTATCAAAGCACAAATAACTACTAATTTTTCATTGGTTTTATTATGAGTTGCACCAGAGGAGTTGTTGTTATGATTTTATTAGCACATGTATTAGGTTAAACATAAATAGATGTCCTAATTTATAAATATTTTTATAGTTTTTTCTTTATTTTTTATGAACAATTATAATTTTTTTTTCAAACTATGTTTATTTAAATTAGATATTGAATGATATTTATTAAAATATATCATATTTTAAAAATTAAATGTAGTCCAGTCCAATCATGTTCTGCACCAATACATGATATAGTATACTGCCATCTAATATATTCCTGCACCAAAAAAATTTAACAATCCTACTCTTTCCAATTCAGACAATTATGTTATCTATATATTTTCTAGTCAAATCCTACATACTAAATGCAACCTTAAAGCTTTTGCTATTTATTTTATTTTATTTTTAATAATAGATAGCATTAGCTCAAAATGATCATAAAAAGACATTACACAAAAGCAAAAGCTTCAATGATCTCAGACAGGATACAATTAACTTGATCAATGAGTAAGCTCCCATATGATAAATATTCAACAAAAATAAGAAAAATTATTTCGCAAAGCAGTCTTAGCTACAACATCTGCTACTTTGTTACTGGCTTTAGGGGTCCAAATAATAGACCACCCTTTGTCTTGGAATTGTTGCCACAAAAAGAAAACCTCAACCCTGTAATCCTAGCATATTACTTCCTCCAGAGAGTTGATCAACTCAACAATAATCTTTAAGTCATTCCTCCAAATAATATTCCTTCAATTATGTTGTCATAACATCTCAATTGCCCAAACCAAAGCCTTCAACTTGCCACAACAACTTTCATTTTCCTCTCACACCTGGCAACAACTAGAAGAGAGTTACCAAAATAGTCCTCAGCTATTAAAGCCAAAGCGCTTTTATTCTCTATGATAAAAACATCATCATTTATCATTATAACACCAGAAGTATAAGGGTCCAACCATCCATCAACTCCTGAACCCCAAAATCATTTTTTGGAGAGACCAAAGTGAGACACTCATTAACTGTATCTTCAAACTTAGCAATAACCTCATTAATTTTCACAGGTCCCTAAAACAAAGTTTTGTTTCTCATAAACCAGATTGAATAAAAAAAAATCATAAGAAAATGAGTGTCATCTCTTCTTACACACTACCCCATTCACACAGGGGGTTCATATAAGTCTTGACCCAATCAAAACAGTTATTTCATGCTAATGCATCCAATCTTATCGACTATTAATTGGTGAAAGCCATCCTACAAACAACTAGGAATCTTTTGAACATGTGCATCAATGACTCCTCAATCTCCCCACAAAAAGTGCAACAAGTATTAGTATTTTTCAATCTAAGATTCAACAATTGTTTTGTTGGAAGAGCATTCAAAGCAAGTTGCCACATGAACACCTTGTGTCTCTCCAAAGAAATAGAATTCCAAATTTGCAACCACAAACCATCATTAGAAGAATTGAAAAGGTCCAATTGATCAACTAACAAATTTTAATAGAGAATTTACCTGACTTAGTTCCCATATCCACAATAACTTATCCTCACAAAAAAAGAAAAAAAAAGTCAGTTGAGTCTAGTAATATCTTTAACTGAGCTATTCGAATCTTGGAACAAAAGCTCTCTAACATGAAAGTTATGAAGGTTTGAATGCTCATTGCACCAACGAATGGCTTTTCCTTGAGTTGATAGTATCCAAGGATCAATAGACACCCCATTATCGAGACTAAAGCAAACACCTTTGAGGATTACTTCTTTTGTACTTAAAATACCACACCATACAGGTGAACCATCAACCCTTTGTTTGCAGCTAAATAATGAATTATTTCTCAAATATGTCGCTTTTAGCACTTTACCCATAGCTTATCTTCTCCTGAAGCAATTTTCCATCCTAGCTTAGCAAGCAAAGCCGTATTAATGTCTTTAAACTTTATGAAGACCAAACCCCACAACTTTTAGGTTGGCAGATCCCATACTATCTTTATAAAGCCATAAAATTTATTTCTCCAACCCAAACACCCCACCAGAATCTTTGAGCCAATTAACCAAATCTCTACAAGCACTATCTAGCAATTTGAAAGTCGACATAGTATAGGCTGAAATTGTCTTTAGCAGTGCTTTTATGATAGTAAATTGTCCCACCTCGGATCATAATTTTCTTTGCCACCCCTCAAGGCTGACTTGAATTCGATCTTTGATTTTGCCAAACTTTCTTCTTTTATTCCTTCCCATCACCAAATTATTGCCCATGTGATAAACTCCTTGAACCCCAAACTCATTTTGATGCTTTTCTACATTTGAAAAAGAGTCTATGGTGAAAACAAAATCCGACACTTATCATCATTAATGGCCTTTCTAGACCATAAACAATACTGTTTAAGAGCCTTCTTAGCAGGTTCTACATTTTTTAAATTTCCTTACAAAAAATTATCAAATCATTTGCATAGAAAGATGACTAACAATTGGTGCCCCACGATAAATTTTAATGCCATCGAGTCTTCCTTCGTTTTATTCCCTGAAGTGAAGTCTAGAAAAAATATCAGCTCCCATAATGAAAAGAAATGGAGATACATGGTCTCCATGCCTAAGTCTTCTTTTAGGCTGAATGATCCCATGTCGACTTCCATTTAGTAGAAGATTATATTTCACTGTTAAAAAAAGAAAATTTCCAAAAATCTTGTGAAAACCCCCAAGCTTGCAGTATCTCTGACAAAGCTCCATTCCATTCTGTCATACACTATTTTCATATCCATTTTGATAAACATCAAACCAGGTTTGCTTATGAATTTTTAACCTTGTGAACGATTACCTAGGCCAACTTAGAATTTTCTCCTATCCATCGACGAACCACAAATGCCGCCTGAGTCAGAGATATCAACTGAGAAATAATAGTTATGAGATGAGAGACAATAATCTTTCCAATATTCTTATAAGTAAATTTACAGTGACTGATTGGCCTTATCTCACTTTCAGGATAAGGGTGATAAACGTTCTGTTGATGCCCCCTTCTTATGCTTCTTGTCCTTAAACCCTCTTAGACAAAGCTAACCACTTGATTTTGCACAGTACTCCAGTATTTCCTATAGAAAATTCTTGCATAGCCATTGGGGCTAGGAGCTTTCAAAAGTTGTAGATTCCAAATAATTTTTAATTTTATCTACAGAAGGCCTCTCCATGAGCATTCGGTTCTTAGAATCACTTATGTTATCTTCAATGAGATCTGCAAAATTCTCTGGCATCTTTGGAGAGCTAGTGTTTTAAAGATATTTAAACTCCCTAATAAAAAAGTCCTCAACCTGTTGATGATCTGTGAGCCACTCCTGTCCATGTTAAACTGCCCCAATAAATTTCCTTTTGCATCTCACGATAGTACTCATATGAAGAAATTTTAAGGGGGTGTATTCAATTAAGATTTTAGAAGATTTTTATGAAGTTCAAAAGTTTAGGTGTATTCAATACAGACTTTTAAATTTTTTATAAAGTCATGAGGTATTCAATGTGGACTTTTAAAAAGTTTATAAAAGTCATGACGTATTCAATTAAGACTTTTTAAAAGTTTATAAAGCCATGAAGTATTCAATTTGTTAATGACTTTTAAAGACTTTTATAAATGAAAGACTTTTGTAGACTTTTTAGTTAAAAATGGAAAGTTTATGCTTATAAAAAGTCTTTCATTCTCCCCCAAAACTTTTGAAAACTTTTAAAAACTTTTTAAATGATTCTAATTATTTTACATTATTTTAGAATTATTTCTTCTTTATCTCTCTTATTCTCCCTCTTCATCTCCCTCTCTACTGCAGAATGAAAGTCTAACAAAAAAATTATGGATTTTTTATTTTGGAATTTATTTATTTATTTTATAAAAATGCAACTTTTGATTTATTTTTAATATATAAATATAACAAAATGCAATAAAACTGTAATTTGCTTTGAAAAAAAGGCCTAATGACTATTTTTCTTTATTTTTTCTTATGATCATTTACTTTTGCTAAATATGAAAAGTAGAATATCTAATATATTTTTAAATACTAAAAAATAAAAATAATACTGAATTTCAGTAAATAATTTTTGAAATAATTTTTTTATTGAGGTATTTAATATTTTTATTCTTTTAAAAATATATTTTATTGATGTAAAAAATATAATTATACAGCTATAAATATAATTATACAGTTATAAAGTCTGTGATTTAAAAAAGTCTTTTAAAGTCCTAATTGAATATACACACTAAGTATGCATGTATATATTCTGTAGCCAACATAAAAGGCTAATAGATTTCAGGACAATGATTAAATTATTGCAATTGAAAAGAGATATATGAAATACTTATAAATCTTGAGTAGTGAAAATAAAAAATTTATAAAAGTCATTAAAAAAAAGTTTATAAAAGTCATTAAAAGTTTATGAAAGTCATTAAAAAAAGTTTATAAAAGTCATCCATACTTTTATAAAGTCTAAAAAGGTATGTTAAAATCTACAAAAGTCTATAATTAAAAAAAAATCTATAATTTTTTTTAAAAGTCTTAATTGAATACACCCTGTAGTATTCTTATCTATGTGCTTGAGTTTTCTTTGATTTTTGCCTGTGAGTTCTGTCCAAGCATGTCTATTGCTCGTTTAGCTCACATTCTACTTGTTTTCTTCTATTCCAGCCATTATCCTGCAATCAACCATTTAATTCTTGTTCCAAAGACAGAATTTTGTGCTGAACAAAATCAAAGTGGTTTTTGTTCCACAATTTTAACGCGCTGATAGTTGTTTGTAACATTATATTGATCTTATGCGCCTCCATGCCAACCTTAGGAGTATTCTATGCTTGATTTAGTTTTTATGCATCGGGGTTATTAAAGACCAATTTAGTATTTTATTTGGTATAGTTTTGTTTTCTTAAAGATTCTAATAACTCAAAACCGCCGGCCTCATTAAAACCCATTGAGAAAAAATCCCAACTGGCAGTTTTAATTTACTTTCTTACTTTTTGTATCTTTTTTTTTAATATTAATAATATTATCGGCGGAGTACTTGGTTATTCAGAGGTGCCAACCTAGTTAGAATTTTCTATTTCCTGAGTTTTATTGTTATTTGTGATTTATTTGCACAATTTTATTTTTCATTAGTTCATCTAGCATAATGGTATAATTGCAGTGCTGTAATTACTTCATTTCAGAGAGAGAAAAAGAAAAAGAAAATTGTTTAAAAGCTGTTTGAAGGCTATTTTATCATGTGATGTGTGGCACGTAAAAGATGATTTAATGGAAAAATTTTGACAGCAGGAGAAGCAATTGCAATAATTATAAGACTCAACGATCACGTTGTAATTAATATAAACTTTAAAAGTCCAGGTCTAATATATCCTTTTGAAGAAGGTTCAGAACCGAAATTTTAAAAAGGTTTGTACATCTTTTTAATAATAGTTTTAAGGATATATATATATATATATATATATATATATATATATATCTTAGTTCAGAACCACATAACAAGAAGAAATGCGATGCATTGTAGATTTCATTAATTACTAATAGTTTAAGGGGGTCACTTCTCTATTAAGAATTAACATACATTCAAACAAATTCAAATTAACAAATACTTGATTGATGCTTAAAGATATAAAGTCATCTAAACATCCATTTTTCAATGCTTGTTTAAAGAAAAATACTCCTTTTATATTTTTCTTATAAACTATACAAGTTTTAAAACATCGACGATTATACTTATAACTCTTGCATCAAACACCATATGCTCAGAAATGGTAGACTTTCATCAACATTCAAAGTTTCAAACTCAATTTCCTCTAAACTTGCTGAGTGTTAAACCAAGCGATTTCAGTAATTGATGCACCAGCCAACTCCTACAAGCTAAATTTTACAGCAAATAATTAAATTAACAGATCTTGATGAAAAATGCATATTCCAATAAAATAAAATAAAATTAAACTTCTAGAAAAAAAAGAAATATTTCTCACAATGCAATCCTTCTTCTTTTCTACTTTCCAAAACATGTATTAGAAGTTCAAAATAAGAACAGAGGATAACATATAAAAATGTAACACCCCAAATGACCTCCTCTCCATTTCTTTATATTCGATATACCTTTTGCAAACTGAAGCCAATCATCTTTAATTAGTCCTGTAAAATGAAATTATAGCACCACCAAGAGTAAACAACATTAGCGCTGGGATATGACACTTGAAGTCGTCTTCATTTTTTATTTTTTTTGGTGCTTCGAAATGGCATGTCAAGACATAATAAATAAGATGGGAACAAGAATTTAAAACATGGTAACTTAATTATGTTACCTTGGAGAAAAATTCAAGTAAACACAAATTATTAAATACAAGATATATATATAAAAAAAAAAAAAAGGTTCATTCCAATTCACTTTCAGCTTATATTGTACCTTCATCATAAGACACAACGGAAATTAAAGGTTAACACAGATATATTGGAGATGCAAGGTATCCATATAAAGTAGATAATCTGTGAAAAAGAAGAAATAGACGTCTGAATCTTATTATTGTTGACTTCAAAGATTAATGTACTAAAGTCTCAACTACAGATTAGTACCTCCCACATTGATTCCTTCAGAGGTAAGAGGAAAGTGAGGAAGGTGATGGTGAGATGGAGGAAGTTTGTGCATCTTACATCTATATTGGTTCAAGACACATATAGCTTCTCTTTCAAGATAATACCACAATACACCAATACAAGTTTATGATATGAAATCTTGAACCAAGCCCAAGAAGAAACCAAAATTTCTATCAAGTTCCTCCTGAATTGACAAACCGTCCATATTCAATTACCAAATTTTGTACTGATAGATCAGAGGTATCCAAATGGCTACTTGCCTTGCATATTACTTAGCCTTCGAGGAAGTTCGTGCATAAAATTGGCTCTTTCTAGCTAATATTTTTCTATCATCACTGAGGAGTGAAGAAAACTTAGCATGAGTTTTACTTTTCCCACATGCCAACATTGTACTCTATTCTCTGCCTCACTTCAGTACACATTCAGGAAATCTGTCTGCTGCTCAACTGAGTCTGTTGCTTTATTGTTCTTCTCAAATCTGATCTAGTCCTTGTGCTTACCTTTTAATCGAAAATGAGCTTATGTAACTGACGATGTTGTTCTCAAAGTTCTGCTTGCTGTTCTATGATGAAAAGTAAGCTTTAAACTAGCAGGGACTAGGGGAGAACGATGGAGTATAGGAATTGAACATGCAGCAGCAAATAATTTGTTTGCAAGAGTACTAAGATTACCCACAGTATTAATGAATGTTCATGAATTATCCAAATTCATGTGCATAAACCATATTTAATTAGTTAGCAACATCTAGGTTCATTAAAAGCAAAACAAGCAAAACACATGCTTTTTATTTTTCGTCTTATTTTTTGTGTCTCCAGCATCAAGGTGATTTCTTCCCTTCTGCCATCTTTTAAAATTTAAGTTCAACTCACAAAACCCAATTAATGGATCAAAACTTCCAACCCCTTGAATCATCAAATCCATAATATTAGCTATCAAACTACAATAACCACAAATTCAGAATTACAAAGCATTATACTATTCACTATATATAACCACCTTAAAGCCATTAAAGACTGTTGACTATGCTGACTGCTCAGCAGCAATTACAAAACTCATTCTAAGTTTTAAAACCAACAAATAAAGTAACAAAAATTGCATGTGGGTTACTAAAATTTTACTTAATCAAAACTCAAATTCAAATTCTTACGAAAACACCAAAACAAAGACTCGATTCAAAGTTAGAAAATGCTATAAAAACAAAAAATAAAAAAGAAATCAAAAGAAACAAAAACAAAATGTATCAAATCAAATAGAAATATAATAAAGGGTTTTCGCATATGAACCTTGCAGAGCCCGCATTCAAGTTTCGATGAAGAATCCGACCCTGAGCAGAATCCCCTCCGTCGATCAATTCCCTCAGCCCCAAATTAGCCACTTTTTCCTTTTTCTCCACCTCCTTCTCGTCCTCGTCCTCGCCCTTTTCTTCTTCTTTCTCCTCAACAACACGACCAGTACCACGCGCCTTACCCTGTAGTCTCTCAAAGTAATTCCCATATATATACTCCGGCGTATACCCGTTTTCTTCATCGAATAGCATGATGTGGCCGTGCCACTCCCAGACCCGATAATCCGAACTCTTTTCCTCGTGAAACCCGATGCAAATGTGGTGCTCCCCAATAGTCACCGCCTGACCCGAATTCGGTTTGAGGGAATCGGTTTTTCCGCTGAGAATTACCCGGATGATCTCTTTCTCGAGCTTGGATTCTTCTTTCGCGAGCTGGGTTTTGTTCTCGTCGTCATCGTCATCGTTATCCGATAAATTAGCGGCGTCAAGGAGTAGGTCTTCGAGGGATTGAGAGAGAAAGGGGTTGTTGGGAGGTCGGATTTGGAGCCTCCCCATGAGGGTTTGAAGGAGGAGGTTATCGAAACCGGCGGTGTTAGAGAAGGAATTCATGGTGTTTGCTTTGGTTTGGGAGTGGGAAAAGGTTTTCACAGCCTCAGAAGAAGAGAGCGAAGGAGGGTTTTGGGATTAGGAAAAAAAAGTACTCAAAACTGTTGAGGGGGGTTTATGCCTGTAAGTAGGCCTGACAACCTTTCATGAGCATGTTTGTGCTTTAGTCAATTTTTTATTTTTATTTTTTCATTTTAATCTAATCAACCATTCCTATTAAATTATATTTTCATTGTTTTATATGTATATGGGTTTACTAAATTTAAATATATATTCAAATATTTTAAAAAAAAAATATTTACATACTAAAATTTAATATAATTAATTATTTTAAATTTAAAATATATAAAATATTACGAATTAAAATCATATCAAATATTTATCGTAACTATATAAAACATACTAAAATTATATAATAAAAAAATAAAATTTAAAATAAAAATAGATATAAAAATTATTATTTTTGAATGAAATAAAATATAAATTTAATAGTTTATTAAAAACATAATGTAAAAAATTAGTTATAAAAAAATAATTAAATTAATATTTTTCTTATCGTGTTTTATCATGATAAATTGTGTTAATCTATTTTAATTTATTTTAATTATTTTTTTATTGTGTAACACTGATATCAATTGAATATTATATATTTAAATTTATAAATTATCATATTATACTGTGCTGCAAATGTACCTGTCACTTCTGTTTTGATGGGCTTCTTTTGACGTTTTGATTTTTTAGGGGTTGTTTTTTGGCAGGGGATTGATGTATGTGTCAAAACTTCCATACAGGGTCGGTGTATAAATTAATAAAAGCTGTTTATTATTTTCACTACGCCAAAAATCTTAATCGGCGACACAAATATAGTGCGTCGCCTTTATTTGAACAAAATAGCGACGCATTCACGTCGCTAAAATGTGCGTGAAATCAGCTTCCGCAACGCACGATCGAAAACCGTCGCGAAAAATGTGGCGCGAAGCATATTCGGCGACACAAAATCGGCATGTGTCGCGAAAAATAAGCGCGCCAAATACATTTCGAGACAGGCATTCCACAAGTGTCGCCGAAAATCTGCGCGCCAAATACATTTGCGACGGGCATTAATAACGCGTCGCAGAAAATATACGCGGCAATCACATTCAGCGACACCCATTGGAGCAGGTGTCGCGAAATAGTTACGCGCCAACACCTACCACATACAATTATTTCACAATACCAAA